>CANXYI011528666.1:0-11520 GCA_948208565.1 Hura crepitans
ACACTCTTTCCCTACACGACGCTCTTCCGATCTACACATGATCATATTAAGTCATATCAATTAGCTAGCATATAACATAGTACTATTGGAATGGAGAATTATGTTTACTAGATGTAGGTTCGTGCAGACCAGGTTACAAAATTCTCATCAAAAAAAGAAGGCCGTGTGGACTAATCTATATGCTTGTGTCTAAAGGCACTAAGTTCGTGTGAACCTAAACACCCATATGGTCGGATTCATGTAGTGGTGGTTAATATCATGCGACATGCCAAATATTAACTATAAGGGCCAATCTCACATCCTATATATCAATACAATTGACCTACTCATCATAAATAGGAGTGGGGATAACAAAGTATCACCTCACTTATACATCAATTTTAGAGATCATAGGCCCACAAGACATCAAGGAATCTTTCAATAGACCTCAGATATTACCTGGACAAGAAAATCTCTTCATACACTAGCATAAAATCCTTAGGATTTTGGTGAAGACGGTTAAGACCTTTCCTAAATCAAGCCTTCTATGCTCCCTAGTGTTTCCTATCGTTAGAATGTGTGTCTTTTCTAATTCTAATTTTTCGAACCCCTGCTCTATTGATGTAGAGAAGTATTTATACTTTTTTTTTAGGTTTTTCCTCCTTTTCATTTAGAAAGTAGTCCTAATCCTTAAAGGATTCTGGCTTTTGGACTAAATGGGTAGTATTTCCATCTAGAGTGCCTTTTTCATTAGTAAGTCCATGTGGACTTATCCATACTAGTCCACACGGACTAGGCTTTGTGGTATGATGGTCCGTGGTCCTCATGGGCTAGGCTTTAGCTTGTTCATGTAGTTAGTCTATGCGGACATGGCTAGTAGGTCAGTGTGAACCTACCTCTTGATGGCTTTGTGCTATGCTTGAGAGTTTATCTCTGGCTATCATTATAGGTCAAGGTGAGGTGTCTACAATGCCAAGATAGGTACATCAAGTAAAAAGAAAGTACCAGCAATCATGTCAGACATTCTAGCTTCCTTACGAGCTCGGATAGCATACTGACAAGTTGGAGCCCATGTCTTTGTCCTAGCCCTCTGACTCATACCTGACTTGTCATCCTTTTTCTCTCTCTATCCTCTGCTAGGTGTCAGAGATAAGGCTTACATCTAGGTAGCATCACTTTGCTTCTGTGGGTAATCTCTTCGATAATGTTCCCTTACTCTCCTCACTTTAATTGCTAACACAATCCTCGATGTTTCTTATTATATATCCCACACACTAGAGGTGCATTTTTTGCAGTAGATATTAGGGCATTAAAGGCTTGCTGTAGAGGTTGAGGCCTAGATTGAAAAGTTTAACTCTGCCTCTGTGTTTGCCCCTATCTCTATGACTATAGTGTGGCTTATGAATCTTTTTACTTCTTGCCTCCATCGGGTGCTGAGCTAGCCTGTCCAGCAGCAAAAAGTTGCTTCCTCTAGTAAAGCTCTCTCTTCTCTTTTATCATCTCTTCCATAGCATATGCTGTAGATACCAATATAGAGAACTCTCTAATCTTAGGATTAACTATCTTTATCCTTAACTCTATATTGAGGGCCTTCTTAAAGTTCTTACAACGTGCCTCTTCCGTGGGTAAAAATTCTTCTATATACCTACTAAATTGAGCAAAGTCATTCTCATATTTGGACATCGACTTCCATCCCTATTTCAAATCCATAAATTCCTGCCTCTATTGGTCTAAGTAGGTTGTTAAGATATACCTCTTCTAGAACTCTTGAAGGAAAAAGTACCATGTGAGATCAGCTCCAACCTTTCTCTTATGAGTGGTCTCCCACTAATAGAAAGCTTCTACTTGGAGAAGTGAGGTAGCACACTTTAGATTCTCCTTAAGGGTACACCCTAACTGCTTTAATATTCTAGCCATTCTTTCTAGCCAATACTTTGTAACACCCCTTATCTATTCTCGAAGAAACTAGACAAAGTATGCTACTTCCTGTTGGTCACCGTCTTAAAATTTTTCTTAGGGCTTATTCGTTTAACACATATGTCATCAGGTAATTTATTTATCCAAATAGGTATTTTTTGAAATCTTTTTATATAATCCTCTTATACTAACTATTTCCATATGATAAAACATATTTCCAGTTGAAAAAAAAATATTTTATACCAGTTGTTCATTTTATGGAAATTTGGGTAGCATAACAGCTATCTGATAACTAACCCCAAAATATATACCTACAAAAACACACTTCTAAGATCATACTTAATTTTTTCCCATCATCTCTTAGACACTTTTAGTCCTCCAACTCACATATCATTATACCATAGCACACAAACATCAACACGTAGGGCCTCGGTCCATAACTATCAGACAAGCCAAATATTTAAATCATATTAGGTATCCATTTATACATCAGTCCTATAATGTACATACATTTAGAACTTGCCTAGCTAAGCCCAACCCTACCTATATGTATACATGAGTGCCAAATCCATCAAAAGTATAGAATGATACCCTCAAATATTGGCTTGCTACACTCCAAGATTGACACTAAGGCTGAACAACTACTGTATCAATAACTTGCATATTGGCATACCGATATGTTGAGTATATAACTCAATAGTGGATTTAATGCAATAAAAGCATGTCATGCACACAAATATGCAATATACACTTTATGGATCATGATGCAATACACACAAAGGTAATTTCATAAATAATATTATTTTATTCATCTATCTTATTATTTAATTCCCGATGTCCCTTCATTATCAATTTTCCCGAGCTTACATTTTATAAATAATTTTTGAATTAAATAATATATATTTTTTTATTGTCATTAATTATACTGCTCATTTTTTATTTAGGCCCAACCCAAAAAAATGACACTTTAAAATATTGGGTCATAGAGAAATCCAAGCTGTGCAGTGGCCCATATTCTGGACCCCGATGGTTGCACCTGCCTAGTGCAGTAGCCCTATCTTGGAACCACCATGGTTGCACCTACATAGTGTAGTGGCCTATCTCAAGATCTCGGTAGCTGTACCTACCCTACATAGTATAGTGGCCCTCATCAGGACTACCATCGTTGCACTTAAATGGTGCAGTGGTCCCATCTAGGAACCGCTGTGGCTACGCCCAAAAAGTGTAGTGGTCAACGTCTCAACATTAATGGCTACACTGGCCATCATAATCAAAGTCCTAAAGGCACAGTATCTCTAGCAGCTACTAATTCCTAGTTGACCAGTCAATCCATCTAGTGGGTGCCTAACTAATGGGCCAACTGTCTACTAATTATTTTTATTTATTTACTATTAATTTATTTTATTTATTTCCATATCATTAAGACACAGTTATCAGTCAATTTTGTCTGCTCATTTTTACTGCACAGTTACAAGTCATTTTCTCCACTAGACAGTTATAGGTCATTTTATGTAAATGTTACTATGCATTTGGTCATTTCTTCTACTATCCATTTGGTCATTCCATTCTTCTCATGGCTTTATGCCATCATATATCATGCCATTGTGTCTCAAATAATGTTGCATTTCCATCACATATTTCATCATTATTTTTATTATAAATCTTTCATGCCAAATAAATCTCATAATACTCAAATTCCATATCTCATTATATGCCGTATAATAAATTTTACTCCACACTTAGTATACATTTTTCTTTACCAATTTCTTACCAAACCTTATATACCCTAATCCTTACCATAATGCCATACATGACCATAACCATGTGTCATGCCATAATCATACACCTATTTCCACATGCCATGTCCCATTTATATTACACATATTATTACCATCATAATACATCATGGTTAACATGATAATACACCATATACACATATCAAGCACACATGCACATGCCATGACATACATGTTATGCCTAAAAACATATATACATTATGCATGTACAAACACTTTTCACATGTAAAACATATCCTTGTCATTATTTTATCATCCAATTGACATTATGGCATACTTATTACATCAAGACACACACACACACACACATATATATATATATGTATAATCCAACACTTCTATACACACTTTTATGCATAAACACATACTCACACATCATGGCATGCATCAATTGCTTCAAATCCACATACCTAGGGTTGAATTTGACCTTTCTTCACCACTTTATGGCCTTGGAACCCTTGGTTCTTCACTTTCTTTCCTTGAACCTATATATGTGACCTAAAACTTAGAAAATCCATATAAAATCCTACAAAGCTGCTAATCAAAATCGCCAAATGTAGTTCTTCTTAGAATTATCAAGGCTACATGAAACAAAAATAAAAACTAAGAAATAAACACTTACACCCCAAACAGTCACTATTCACTCCATTACCATATCTTTCATTTAAGAGCTTATTTTGAAGTTCTACCACTTAGATGATGTTTTAGGGACCATAGAGGGTAATTCCCATATAAATTTTGTAAAGTTTGGTGGAGAATTAGTGTAAGAAAGAAGCAAAAATGGTGGAGGGCTATTCTTTCAAGGTGGCATTAATTTTAGAGAGAAAGAGAGGTTAAAGATGGCTTTTTTATACATATGTGGCCTTGCCACATGTGTAAGGGCATGTATAGGGGTAAAGTGGCATGGTTAGATAGTGACACATGGCGATCTAATAGCCCAAACAATCTTAATTTTGCCATAAATTTTGGGAAATTTTAAAAATTCATCTGTGCTTCTAAAAATAGTCACTTTTGTTCCAAAAATCCTTAATTATACTCACTTAGGGCCACATAAAATTTCAAGTTCAAATTCCAAAGGGAAGTAGGTGTACTATTCACCTGCTATAACAATAAATTTTGAAAAAAAATATCAAACGATCTCAAAAAATTAAAATTCCTTAACCAATGAACTCATTGTAATTTTTGCCCTTTAGGCTATCCTATTTTTAAGTCTTTCTAGGCACATCCCGAGTTATTCCTAGCACAAATCATTTTAGGTCACTATTCAATTGTTTACTATCTAAATGAATTATTGGTTCTGCTAAAATTTTAAATTATTTCATTTTCACCATTTTCTGGCTTGTTAAAGTTTTATGACTAGTAAATGGCTCCTCTGGTGTTACAAAGGTATCTCGATTTCCACAGAATACTATTTAAGCCTCGGATGTATTATTCATGAAACCTCAATTTATGGGCATTACATACTTAGCCTTTGTAGCATCATCATCAGTTGTTCCCTCAAAATCTAGGGCTCCCATTTTCTTTAACCTTTCTAAATAAGTTTTTTGTAGGGCTACTGGTGGTGGTGGTGCTATAGTTGTAGTTGTGTGTCTTAATAAATCCATAATCTACTACAATAATATTAGTGGAGCATGAGCTATGCTTAGGCCTATAGTGCTACATCACTCGGCACCAGCATAGTAGCATTTGCTTCTACTCCCTATATAGTTGTTAGAGCATGACTTGCCACCTCTTCCCCTTGCTCCAGTGGGGTTGGCTCACTCATTGTGCTTTACTACAAAAAAAAATACACAATTAGTCTCATACAGTGTAGCTTTAATGGGGCTATAGACCATAACACTAATGTATACTACACCTAGGAATGCCTAAACTATGCTTTGATACCACCCAATGTAACACCCTTACCTAATTCCCTAAGGAACCTAATAAGAATGGCACTTCCCATCAGTCACCCATCCTATTCCTTCTCTAACCTTCATTCCTTTAACACTTATGATTCGACTAAACCTAATGATATATCTTAGATATTTATCTATTATTACTTGTTATTGTCCTAATATTAGATGTATTGCCCTAATAAAAATAATTTATGTAGTTCAAAAATAATTTTACAGAAAATCGGGCAACATAATGGCTATTTGAGTTAAAAACAAAAAATTTTTCCTATAGAAAAACACTTACAAGAATTATTATATACCATCTAACTACCATTCAGACTCATCTGGTACTCCCAATCAATAATCACAACACACATCAACAAGTAACATAGGGTTTCAGACCTGTAATATACAGAAGCATTCATACATGCATTTCAGTATTTATATACATCAACATATATTAAGTTAATACATGCTAGTTATCCTTTATAGATCATATATTATCACCAAACTATTCATAGACTATTATGTTCCAAACCCTCTACATCTATACATGAGTGCTCAACTTCTTTATAGACAAAAACATATAGAAAATATACCCTAAAATGTTGGTTGTGAGCAACATAAAAGCTTGAGGCTATACAATTACAATATCTATAACTTGCGTATTGGAATACTAATATGCTGAGTATAAACTCAGTGGTGAATTTGATATAATATATGCATGTATCGCACTCAATCATGCAATAAGCACACATACACAGTGGACACAGTGATATTAAACAATATTATTTACTTCTTTACTTTGAGATCAGCTTTAATAATTAGCAGTGTAATTTTGTGTCCTTATTATTCTAACTATTCATCATTATCTTCCTTTTTATTCATTTATCCATTTAAGGCCCATATAAAAAGACTACACCTAAGGACATTGAATAGCAGAATACAGATTGTGTAGTGGCCTATATTTTAGACCTTGGTAGCTGTACTTGCCTAACTTCACCCGATAGTAGGGATCAGTTTTATAGAACCTCCCAAATCAGTGTAGTAGGGATCAGTCTAACAAAGACCTCCCAACATACAATCATAAATAGAACAAGGTTGGATATTAGGGATCAGTCTCATGGGACCTCTTAAATCCACAATGATGGGTAACAAGGATCATTTCCATGGGACCTCCTAAAACTTGGTGTGCAGGGCTTAATATGAGAACCTCGATGGCTACACCTACCATTATAAATAAATACACAGGTATTGGTCTAGAAGGATTAAACCTAAAAACTACTTTATTCCCTAGTTGACTGGGTAACCTATCCAGTGGGTGTCTAACTAATATGGGCCATTATCTGAGTACTAATTTAATCAATCATTTATAGGTCATTTGTCGAATTTTTGAGTCTTTTTACTATGCATTTGGTCATTTCTATGACTACCATTCTCATTACAATTCTTATATAATTTTCACAACATCTTTTTCCCCTTCAAAATTATCCATATTCTTTTATTAATTCCTCTCCCATACATTCCTTTATCTCATGCATTATTCTTATTACTAAAAGATAATTTCCACATCTATACATGCTTGTCATTTTTCATCAAGTCTTTATGCCATTTTATGTATTTACATTAATCATTCTAGATGTCATCACATTTACATCTCTCATGTCTATTTTTACTTCAAAATCATGCCCAAGACATCATTTGGTCAACATAAGTGCACTCACACCTGGCACCAAGGCACCATTCGGCCAACATAAATGCACACAATTCATATTGATTCCTTTCCAATTCAACACTTGTGCATACAATTTGCATTAATTCCTTTCCATTTCAACATATTTTTAGGCTTCTCATAATGTATTAACCATATTCAATAAACATGTTGCATTATTACACATACTTACACACTTATTACCTAATTCCATACACATTTTTCATGCAATTTAAGACACACAAATGCACACACATACATTATATCAAATTCACATACCTATGGGTGATTAAACACCCTTGTCCACCACTTCACTCTTTGAAATTATCTTGTTCCTTCACCTCTCTTCCTTTTCCTAAACATACACAATTTTCACCTTAGAAGACATCTTTAAAATCCTATACAACTCCAAATTAAATTCTATCAACATGGTTAATCTTAGAATACTTCATACTACCTAGAAATTAAATAAAAATTAGGTTATGAACACTTACACCAAAAAGTGACACTATTCATCAAGTGTTAATAACTTTCTCCTAAGGCTTTATTTTTGAATTTTACTACCTGGAATGGATTCCTTGGATCATAAAGGAAAATTTCATGTGTGGTTTGGCATAATTAGGTGAAAAATGAGTGAGTTAAGGAAAAAAATAAAGGAGAGAGAAAGGGAAAATGGCATCAACCAAAGAGGAGTAGAGAGGGAAGGGAGTGATTTGGCATATGTGGCACCCCCACATATGCTAGGCAACTTATATCGAGTGACTGTGTGGCCCGAATTGCGACACATGGTGATTTAACGGTCAATTTTATCTCGATTTTCTTTTAAAATTTGGAAATTCACAATAATTTTTGAACACCTCTAAAAACCATGATTTCAGTGGCATAAATCTTGGATAATTCCCATTGAAGGCCCCATAAAATCTTGGGTAAAAATTCCATAAATAAAAGGGGTTACTATTCATCTGCGTAAACTAAAAATTCTGAATAAATATCAAATGACTTTTAACTATTAAAATTCCTTCTACACTAGACTCATTAGAATTTTTAACCTTCAAGGTATGATATGTTCTGGTCCATTCGGGCACATCGTAGACCATTCCTAACACAAACACAACTAAGGCCACTATTCACTAGTTTTTAATTGAAAATAATTTATTAGTTCTACTAAAAGATTTAATTATTTCATTTTCATCATTTTCTAGCCCGTCAAAGTTTTATGTGTAGTATTCGCCCCTTTGGCCATCATAAGGTGTCTCGACTTCTCAAAAATACTATTTATACCTTAGAAGTACTGTTCATGAAATTGAGTTTCACGGGCATTACATGAACCATGTTTTTTGACCTTTGTTAGATCACTTTGTGGTGGTTGTCATAGATGATATTCTAGTATACTCGAAGAGTAAGGAAAAACATGAGCAACATTTGAGGATAGTTCTTTAAGTTCTGAGAGATGAAAAGCTCTATGCTAAAATTAAAAAATGTGAGTTTTGTCTAAGTGAAGTGTCTTTCTTTAGATACATGGCTTCTGCAGAAGGTATTAGGAACACAACAGAGATTAAAAGTTTCCTAGGTTTAGTGTGTTATTATAGATGGTTTGTTAAGGGGTTTTCATCGATTGCATCACCTATGACTCGCTTCTTAATAAAAGTTGTTAAGTTTGTATGAGATGTCAAATGTTAGAAGAGTTTTGACAAGCTAAAAGTCATATTGACAGAAGCTCCTTACCTTAAGCTATAATGCATATAAAACCTTGCTTAATGAATAATAATTCTTGAGTTATGATTAGGGTTCTTAAGTAGTGGGCCCTACTAAGGTGACTCAGAGGGGAGTACTAGTCATGAAACTTTAAAATGCAAAATAAGGCCTAAAACAAAAGAATTAAAAGTAACTACTAAACTAAAAAATTCTTTTACATTGATATCTAGTGGGATGTGACCTTAGTTTGAGCTATGATATAAAAAGGTTAGTATGTGTTTAGACTAACTTGAAAAAAGCATATGCTGAAGGTAAAAAATTCTAAGTAGTCCAATGGTGAAGGAATCATAATTTTCTAACATCAATAAGTATTTTTATTTAATTTCTTATTTATGTGATTAAAAAGTTAAACATGTTTCTTTTGTCTTTTTGGCATGAAGTTCAAAGAGTCCTTTAATTGTGAAATTTAAGAATTTTTGGTACCCTAAGAAGTAATTTTAGTGATAAAAAATTTAAGAATAAATTTTTAAATACTAAAAGAAACTTAGGAAAAAAAACTAACCGTTGGATCGTTATGTGGAAAAATCGTGGCTGTCTAGTTTAATATATAAAGGTGGGCTTATATTAGTGTAACATATAAGATAACTCATTCATCTTCTTCTTCCTCTAGCCAAGGCCGATATCACCCACTATTAAAGGCCATTTCACCATTTTTTTCATCAAATACCCCGAAAGCACATGAGAAACCCTCAAATATTATATTAAAATAAATCCTTTTTACGTCTACTTTCTTATTTTGCTATTTATTTCATGAAAAGGGAGTTTTTGCAAAAAAATAGAAGAAATCAAAGTTAAGGTTTTGAAAACCCATAAGCAAGGTAAGCATATTTTTGGGTTCTAATATTTTTCTATAATATTACGAGTGACATAAATTACGTTATAGGTGTTAATTTAATATTTTGATTTTTGTATAATTTTCTATTAAATTTTCTAACTAAATACTTGTTATGGAGTTTATACAAAGAATGAGAGAGAAAATCTAAGTGTAAAGAGAAGTAGTAAAGTTGTGACACCCCTTACACGGTCTGAACATCGACTGGTCATCGAACTTGACTAAAGTGTACATGCATATTGAGATATCCAAACTCACTATCTATGTTGCTTGTTCGAAAAAATTCTTATCAAAAATAGTATATGTGAAAATACGGGTTTTCAAAAACTTTTTGCAATAGGTTACATATTCAAAAATTAGGAATCCTAGTGTCAAAATTTCGGTAGCATAATAGCTATACCGAGCACTATCCCAAATTTTGAATAGTAACATACACAATAAAAATACACTTCCATATACATTTCATACACATCCACAAATATCCATGTGATCCTCTGATCACTCTATAGCACACTTACACAATCATAAGATATCTCAACCTTAGGAAGAAATATCATACAACAACACACATATTTAAATAGTTTATAAGGGTTTACAAACTTTGAAATCTGAAAAGAACCATTATATACAAAATATTACCAAAAGAAAAGCCTTCTATTAATAATCTTGATGTCCCGAGGCTTGACTCACAAAAAGTCTTCTTATATACGCATTGTAAACAAATGATGTGCTAAGTGAATGCTTAGTGGTGTAATCATAATAACATGTGGTTATAAGCATTTTAACATATCATATGCATATATAATTCATTTTTATGCATAAATAGAGCATGTCATTCATAATGCTCATGCAAATAGTGATATACGTGATATACCATGTTCATGGCCAAAAGGCATACATCCTGCATATAGGCATCCATATCACACATATATGGCAAAAAAACATTTAAAATCAACCAATCATTAAATTGAGATATTATCATTTCATATATGCATTTAACCGTCATATTACGTATCATGACATACATTATAGGTTGATTTTATTGTTTTCCTTATTAATTTAAGTCCATTTTAGATAACCTCAAACCTATAGATAATGGGATCAAGAAATGTGCAGTGGCCCATATTTTAGACCTTACAGCTGTTGCACTAGCATAAAATTGTGCAATGGCTCATACAGTAGCTGCACCCATATAGGTTTAAAAATCATAGTATAAATCCATGGGTAAGACTAAAAGTGAACCCTTGGATCATTATCTAGGCATGAAAGTGCCCTAGTAGCTACTATAACCCTTAGCTAATCGATCAACCTATCCATTTCTAGGCTATTACATCTTGTGGGCTAAAATCGATACATTTTAGTTTCACCTCATTAAATAAGCTTAAATAGCTTTTAATTTACTTATTTTAGCCATTGAGTAACTAAAATTGCTTCATTCATTAAAAATATCAATTTAATGATCATACACATTGTAACATATGTTTACGCCATATTTGTGCCATACGCATATCTAAACACCAATTTCACCTCATTTTTATTTTCCAACATGTATTATTCATACATACATCCACTTGAGGTCATAAGTCCATTTTAGACACTTTATGCCTCAACGTTGATGAATTTTCTCATAATATGGCACACTTTAGTGTTAAA
>CANXYI011528669.1:0-14583 GCA_948208565.1 Hura crepitans
TATTAGTTTATTTTGTTTTTCTATTTACAACATAAATTTTTTTCATCTTTTCTTTATGTTCATTTCATTACAATTAAGATACATAGTGAAAACCTTTTGTTTTGTCAGAAAATTGGAGAGCGTAATGGCTGTCCGGATTAAAAATCAAAATTTTTCTTGTCATAAAAATGCACTTCAATATATTTTATACATCATTCCTCATATCCTGGACATTTCTAGTCCTCAAAACTCATCAACATACATAATCACACATACACAGTCAACTTATTAAATTAGCAATCACAACCATAGGGTCTCAGTCCCATCATCATAGAAGAAATTCAGACAATTCAATAATTTATTTATGTATTATAGACATAAAGTCATTTTGATTATTCATTCACATTTTTACAAATATTTTTTATATAATTTCTTATACATCCCCAAAACCCCACTATTATCTATTATATGAGTGCACATCCTAACTTTAAAAATAAAAGACAAGAAATAGTACCCTAGAAACTTTGTTCTTCAGCTACAGAGGCTTTCAACTTCACTTACTTCCTAGCTTTTACCTACACATCGAAACACCGATACGCTGAGTATAACTTAGTGGTGAATTTTGAATAAAACACATGCATATTTCACTCTCACAGATACTTTCATGCAATTTCGATCATTCACAGCAATTTATTACCATTCATCAGACAATTTTAATGATTACATATTATTAATGATTCCATATTATTTAAAAGACAATTACAGTAATACCATGCATTACATTATATAAATTGCATTCTCATAAATCATTTATGGTCATTTCATATATATTCATTACTATTATGCTTTATTTTCATTCAGTTTTAGTGTTTACAACATCCCATTTATTTCTTTTAATTAATAGGCCTATACCAATAGACTACACCTAAGTACACTAGATAGTAGAATCCTAGTTGTGTAGTGGTCCACATTTTGGACCTTTACTATAACTACAACTACATCATGATGTGCAGTGCTTCTATGAACCAAAATAGGGCTGCACTCGCCCATGATAGTTGTGTAGTGGCTCTAGAAACAAAAACTCTACTAAACCAGCCTATAAGAATATTGTGCAGGGGCTCCAAATGAACCATAGCAACTTCACTTGCCCATATTTATGATAGAATTAGTATTGATCTAAATGATCAAACCTAGCAGCTACTTTATACCTAGTTGATTGGTCAACCTATCTAGTGGGTCTTTAACTATATGAGCATTCTATCTATTTTTATTTTTCATTTAGGTTTAGGTTATTTTCCATTATTTAAACTCATTTTTCTTTATTCTTTTCATTACTCTTTGTTCCAAGTGATTTACGAAATCACTGGTCATGGAAATTTCCCTTCTCTTCCTACCAAGTTTTCATCATATTTTCTTATCTATTTCATAATCATCATTAGTCACATTTTCTAAATCTCATTACACATGCCATGTGCCATAGTTCTCATGGCTCTAATACCAAAAACTATCACATCCTTACCCGATTTCTAAAGAAACTTGATAAGAGAGTGAACTGCCCTTAAGGTCAGCCATCCTCAGATTTCCCTAAGGGTCATTCATTTAACTTCTATTAATTTATTCTATTTTTCCATTTACAGCATAAATTTTTTTCATCTTTTCTTTATGTTCATTTCATTACAATCAAGTAACATAGTGAAAACCTTTTAGTTCGTCAAAAAATATTTTTACAAAAAATTGAAATGCATAATGGCTGTCCGAGTTAAAAATTGAAATTTTTCCTATCATAAAAATGCACTTCAATATATTTCATACATCATTCCTCATCTCTTAGACCCTTCTAGTCCTCCAAACTCATCAACATACAAATTCACACATGTAAAGTCAATATATTAAATCAGCACTCCCAACCACAAGGTCTCAGACTTGTCATCATTAATGAAATTCAGACAATTCAATAGTTTATATACATACTACAGACATAAAGTCATTTTGATTCATCATTCACATTTTTATAGACATTTTATATATAATTTCTTGTACATCCCTAAAACCTCACAATTATCGATTACATGAGTACAGATCTTAACTTTACAAATAAAAGACAAGAAATAGTACCCCAAAAACTCTATTCTTCGGCTATAGAGGCTTTCAACTTCATGTACTTTCCTAGCTTTTACCTATGCATTAGAACACCGATACATTGAGTATAACTCAATGGTGAATTTTGAATAAAATATATGCATGCTTGACACTCACACATAATTTCATTCAATTTTAGTCATCACAGTAATTCATTACCACTCATTAGATAATTTTAACAATTCCATATTATTTAATAGGCAATTACAGTAATATCATGTACTACATCATACAAATTGCATTCTCACAAATCATTTATGGTCATTTCATATATATTCATTATTGTTATACTTTATTTTCATTTAGTTTTTGTATTTACAAAATCCCATTTATTTTTTTAATTAACAAGCCCATACCGATAGACTACAGCTAAGTACATTAGATTACAAAATCTTGGTTATACAGTGGTCCATATTTTGGACCTATACCGTAGCTATACCTATATCATAATGTGCAGTGCTTTTATAAACCAAAACGTGGATGCACCCACCTATGATAGTTGTGCAGTGGCTCTAGAAACCAAAACACTTCTGTACCCACCCATAAAAATATTGTGCAGTGGCTCCAAATAAACTATAATGGCTGCACTTGCCCATAGTCATGATAAAATTGGTATTAATCTAAATGATCAAACCTAGAAGCTACATTATACATAGTTAACCAATCAATCCATCTAGTTGGTGTCTAACTATATAAGCCTTCTGTCTATTTTTATTTTTCATTTAGGTTTAGGTCATTTTCCATTATTGAAACTCATTTTTCATTATTCTTTTCATTATCTTCTTTCCAAGTGTTTTATGAAATCCCTAGTCATGGCAATTTCCCTTAGCTTCCCACTAAGTTTTCATCATATTTCCTCATCTATTTCATAATTATCATTAGTCACATTTTCTAAATCTCATTACACATACCATGTGCCTTAATTCTCATGACACACTTTTTATGTCAAATAATCATTTTCATTTGTTTTCATTCATATTCTTTATGTGCCTTCTTAGTTCTCATTTTCCTTACAATATTATGACACTATGTATCTAAATGGCCATTTCACATCTATATACACACATCATATGTCTCAGCCACATTAGGTTCTATAACCTACATGTTCATGTCATGCCATTTTCCTACCATTTCATACATACATTATCAATACACATACACACACTTACTGCACACCTTTTGCCAACTTTGTGCTCTATACTCTCTACATTCATTTTTAATCAATTTATCATTAATTTATGCTTCATATACATATACACATAATATATATTAATATATCTTAATCTAATACACATTAATGGCCATTTCACATACACACATTCATAATACATATTTCAACCACTTTAGAGCATATATTAACCATATTCATTTCAAGCTTTTTACTACCATTTCCTTCATTATTCCAACACATACATTACACTGATCATTATATCATTCATTTACTTACATCAACATACACCATTCTCATTTATAATATACATAAATCATTCAACCATTCCTCAACCATCATTATACACATTCCATTCTCATAATTTATTCATATTTTTTTCATTCCTACATATTTTTACATCAAATACATCAATTACATAATACAAATACATACATTTTCATATCATTCTCATAATTCCATACAAGTTTACATACCAAAATTAAAATAATGCTCATGCATATGTTTCAAATTCAAATTCACATACCTCTATGAAAATAATTCACCACTTTTTAAAGCTTTTTCTAGACTTATTTCTCTTTCTCCCTCTTTTTTCCTACATACACATTACTAGAATTTAGAAAATTTCCCAAAAATCCATTTTAACTCTAAACTTCATTCTCATTACACCTAGAGTCTTAGAATAACCTCTAATTTCCATAACTAAAATAAAAATTGACATTTCATAACTTGCACTTGAAAGTGTCACTATTCACCATATGTGAAATTCTCCCTTTCTAAGCCTCCTTTTGATGAAATTCCACTTCTCTATGCATACCTATGGTGTGAAGAGAATTTTAGAGGGGTTAATTACTTAATTTGGTGGAGAAATGCATGATTTAGAGAGGGAGGAAAAAGAAAAACGTGAAAAACATAAAAATAGGAAATGGTGTTAGGAAAATGGAAGAAAAGAGAGAAGATAAGCTCATTTGGTTCATTTTATGGGCTTGGATGCATTAGATTTGTGCTTTATGTGAGTGGTCTTTAGGCTTCGTTCACTTAATTCTTGATTTATATGCCCCGTTTCTTTTCGATTTTATGTCAAAGTTTAAAAATTTATCGTTATTTCTCTAGGCCTTAAAAATAATATTCTTGGTGTCAAAATTTATCATTTAAACCCATTAAAGGACTCATAAAATTTTAGGTCAAATTCCATAAGTTGCTCAAGTCACTTTTCACTTAGGAAATCTAAAAATTTTGAATAAATAGTAAATGACCTCTGAATATTAAAATTCTTTCTCCAATGGACTCATTGTAATTTTTTACCTTTATGGTGTGCTATTTTTGGGTCCATCCGAGCACATTTTGGACCAATACTGGCACAAACCTATTTTATATTACTATTCACTTATTTATTGCCTATTGTGATTTATTGGCTTTGCTAAATCTTTTAATTATTTCATTTTTAGCATTTTCTAGCTCATCAAAGTTTTATAAGCAATACTTGCCCTTTCTAACCATTATACAGTGCCTCGACCTTTCAAAAACATTATTCATGGCTTGGAATGTACTGTTCATGAAATGGTGTTTCACGAGTGTTACATTTATGTACAACATTATATCAACCATTGTAGTAGGAGAATGATAAGATAGGTTGCCATGCTTACTTGGCCTAAGTCAGAGTTTGTAAATGTATTCCTAGAAGAGCTACTAGTTTGCTACTAGAAAAAAAGCTTAAATTTAGGATTGGCATTTTACCAAGCATGGCACCAGTATCTATAGCTTCATCAAGGATTGCTCCTGTAGAGCTACGGTAATAGAAAGTTTAGTTGCAAGAGCTATTAGATAAAGGGTTTATCAAGCCCAGTGTATCACCTTATCGAACACTAGTTTATTTTGTAAAGAAAAAGGATGGGTCATTGAGATTATGCATAGACTACTGATAGTTGAACAAGGTGGCAACCAAGAATGAGTATTCATTAACCTGTATCGATGACTTATTTGATCAACTTGGAGGGGTAGGTGTTTCTGTAAGATTAATCTAAGATCAAGGTATTATTAGCTAAGTGTTAAGGAAATAGACATACCAAAGATAACTTTTTGAACTGGATATGGGCATTATGAGTTTTTAGTAATGCCATTTGGGATTACCAATTGTCTAACTGCTTTCTTAGATTCTATGAACCAAATCATTTGGCCTTTTTTTGACTGGCTTGTTATTGTGTTTATTGAAGACATCTTTATTTATTCCAAGAATAAATAGAAGCCTGAACAACATCTAAGATTGGTTTTTCTAGTGTTAAGGGATGAGAAGCTTTACGCTAGGCTCAATAAGTATGAGTTCTGGTTAGATGAGGTGTCCTTCATGCAGCACATAGCTTTCGTAGATGGCAGTCATGTTGATCTAAGCAAAGCAATCATGGAGTGGAAGGCACCTAGAAATAAAACTAAGATTTAAAGTTTCTTATATTTAGCTAGATGTTATAGGTAGTTTGTTAAAGGGTTTTAAATGATTACAACAACTATGACATATCTTTTGAGAGAGAATGCCAAGTTCATTTATAACTATAATTGTCAAGATATTTTTGATAAGCTAAAAGCCATGTTGAAAGAGGCTCTTATTCTTACACAGCTAATATCAATGAAAGATTTTACAATCCATATTGATGTATCTCTAAATTGTTTCAATTGTGTAAAACCTAAAAATCCCAATATTGTCAATAGCACTTACTTTGATATGAATAGTGTTTCCCGAAAGCCAAATCACACTAATGTGATAGAATGAAATTATTAATCAAAATATAATTTTTGGTAAATTTTGAAGTTAAAACAAGGTCATTTTGAAGGTTAAAAATGACAACAAATATTTTATGATAGTGTTATATTTAATATTTTTAAAATTTTTCTAATATGGTTTTCTTTTTTGAAAGCTTTATAGCTATGTTTAAAAAGGTTTATGGTACCTTTAGAAATGGCATTTGAGGTCAAGTGATAAGAGTAAAAAGTTAAGGGATTATAGGGATAAAGGAGCGAATGTTCAAGGACTATTGGGGAATGGAAAAGAAAGGTCAAATTATCTCATATAAGACAACATAAATCTTAAGTCCAAGTAAGAATAGTATAATTTGTTGTTCTTCTTCCTTTACTAGTTGATGCCATTTCTCTTCCCCATAATCCTCAATTTTTATTTTCACTTTCCTCATTTTAACCCTATAAAACACTCCTAAACACAAACATACTTAGATTAAGGCTTTTTTAAGGAAGGAAATGCAAGAAATGAAGCCTAGATTTAGATATTTTTTAGGCCAGATAAAGATCTGAATAGTTACTAAATTTTGATTAACTAAGAGTTTATGGGGATTGATATGTTTTTATGGATCCTTAGGGATTATATAATACTTCTATAAGGTTAGATTTAATTTTTTATGAGCCTATGATTTTGTATGGATTTTTTATGTTTATTTTATTGTATCAAATGTAGAAAAAGAAGTAACTAGCATGACCAAAGGTAAGAAGAATGCTTGAAGAGCTTAATTAGGTGTGTAAAAGCTCAAGAGTAAGTGTATTCATTATACTATATAGTTTAGGTTATGAATTTTGAATTAAAGTTTGTGATTAATGAATGTTATGAATATCTAATGTGTTAAATTAGACTAAATTGATTTCATGTGTTTTGATATAAGTTATGGTGATTGTATGTGTCTTTTTGGATGCCTTCATGATGCATGAATGATAAAGGAGTGCATAGATGTAAGATGGCCAAAACACCTAAGCAAGGGTGTTTGTGTGTGTGTTTGTTGAAAATGAGGTATATGGTATGAAATTGTTTGATAATGTGTTAATAATGCAAGTTTGATATGTGGGAGTGTGTATTAAAGGTTTGGTTAAATGATACATGTTGATAATGCTATATGTATATTAGTCATAAGTATGCTTCAATAATTTATGAAGGGTTACATACAATTGGTTTGTAGTTTAGAGAAATATTATATATTAAAGCATAAGTTTTAGGATTTAGGCTTGAGTTGACTATAATGGCTGAATAAGTTAAACTTTTAAATTAAAGATCTTGTGCAACATATGGTAAATTTATGCATAAAAAATGTATATGATATTGTATGGATGAATATTATGCATATATATGTTTTAAGTTGACATGATGCAAGATTATGACTATGTTTATCATGTTTATATGCTATTTCACTATAAAGGATCAATATAGAAAGTATGCACATGTATGATTGTAATGTTATAAATTAGGGTGTATATCTTATGGTCATGAAACACTTGATTATGAATGATGGCCTATGGTGATTGAATGGTCTAAAATACATGTTATGAATAATTATGTTAACCCATGGAACTTATTGATATGCTATGATAAGTATGGAATATATTATGTGGAAGGATACTTTTTTTATATGTTATAACTATACAAATTAATATTTAGATTATGGTTGTGGTCGTGACAATAATGTTGCTATGTTGTGTAAGATGATTATTATGTAAGTAAATTAATAAGAAACATAATATTTTTTCCCTTAAGGTCATTTATTGAACCGACCCTTAGCAAAACTTACCTAAGCTACTTTAATATGGTCAAACTCAAAAGTAAAAGGTGATAGCCTTTATATGTAGACAACCTCGCTCGGATAGGTTAACCAATCAACTATGGAGTCTAGTAACTACATAAGGCACTTCAGTGCTATGAATGCTTGGGTTCATAATTTGGGCACTTTAGTGTTACAAACCTACGGCTTCATGAATTACGCACTTTGCTACTATTGGTATATGGGTCAATTATTAAGGTTGATGGGCCACTATTTTGCCTATGAGCTATATGATTGCGTAGGGTCCTATAGGTTATTGTTTGAGACCTCTATGATACTATTGAGACCTTTGTGTTCATTGAGTCTAGTAATCCAGTTAAGGGTAACTCTCTCTTATATATGGGCAAATGAGATTAAATAGAAGTGTACCATAATACTCGATATAATAGAACATGTTAATGAGATTATTTTTTATGTGTATGGTACAACATGTAACTAGGAATGTTGTTATCATGAATATAATGATGCATTAGATATTGTTATCCTACATGTATCTTTTTGATTAATTAATCACATGATATGTATGATATGGATTAATCTATGTTACTAATCATAAAATGAATGATTATATGTGTGTATGAATCTATCTATTGTTAATACACACTAAGTTGTTTGCTTAGCACATCATTTTTTTGTGGTGCATAGGTTAAGGGCACAAACAAAAATATAAACCTTGAGTACCTATCTAGATCAAGATGTAGCTCTCTTTTTTAGTATATTTTGGATTTCCATTGTGTAAATTATGGGTTTCATGAATATAGTGCACTCATACATTATACAAAGGGGATTTGGGCTTAAAATCATACTTTGTAATGTTTTGTAAACTTAATTAAATAACTTTACTTTTGTAATGTACATATAAACTATGGATATTGGATTTTATTATGCTTATGTTTTGAGTTGCATGTTTTGTAGAAATTATTGTGTCAAGATGTTCAGGTGGATTAGAAGGATCTTGATAGTTGGAATGCTCTTTGTAATGAGATTATAGAAGTGTTTTTGAAGTCATAATTACTATTCATTTTGGCATAGTGTCCTGCTATAGCCATTATGCTATCATATTTTTGACATAAGGATTGCTAAAACTATTTTAAAACATAAAAAGTGAAATTTTCATTTAAGAAAGATTTCGAAAGTCATATATAATCAAATGATTTCAAAAAGGTTTTAGTTTTTATTGATTTTTCAATAAAGTATATTCAAATATTGGTAGGTGTGCTGCTTCTTATTTGAGTTTAGTGATCAGACTAGGTAAGTGTGTAACATTTTATAGTATTAGAGCCCATGTTTAGGTATTCTTTAGTACACATAAAGTCATATATGAGTGCCAAGAGTCTAAAATCATGCATTTCGTAAATAGACACTATTGGCACTTATTTTTTTATATCTTTTATATAGATTAAAGATGAGCAAATTTGCACACCAAAGTGGTGCTAAAGAAGAGGAAAGTCATGCACCAACCTCTATTATTAAGCCTTCGAGGATAGGAACATTAGCTCCTTATGCTATAGGACAAGCTACATAAGCACATTTTAATTTATTGCAGTAGATATTGGAACTTTTGAGACAAGCTACAACTATTATCGCTCTACCTCTATTAGTATAACCACTAGCATGACCAGCTTTTAAAAAGACATATTTAAAGCATATGAAAAAGATAGGAGTTGAGGATTTTTTTAGTATGGGTTTTTAAAATTGTGCAAAGGCATAATACTACTTAGAAAGGACAATCAAAATCATGCAATAGTTGAATTGTTTCCTAGAGGAATATGTGACACATGCAACCTCCTTTTTGTAAGAAGAATCATTTAAGTGGTGGGATGCCCTTACAAAACATAAGGTTGCTAAAGATTTGACATGGTTCTACTATCTAGTAGAATTTAAGAAGAAATATCTCACTAAACACTACATGGATAAGATGAGGCAATAGTTTGTTAACTTGAAGCAAAAGAATAGAACAATAGCCAAGTATGAGAAGGAATTTGCCAAATTGTGTTAATATGCTAAAGAGATGGTAACTATAGAGATAGACATGAGTAAATGGTTTGAGAAAGGGCTCAATCTTAAAATCATGTTTCAAGTGGAAATAATGAACATAAAGGACTTTACAACTTTAGTGGGAGCATGTCACATAGTTGAGGAGATTCAAAAAGAGAGAAGATAGGTTATTCAAAAGAAGAAGTCATATATACATGTTTTTGCTAGCACAGCTCTTAATCTAAAGAAGAAGCAAAAAGGGGATAAGTATAGACAATAGTATTCCTAAAAGTAAGATAAGACTCAAAAATATGTTAAGGGTTTAAGAGCAGTGTCTAGATAATAGAAAAAAGTAGTTGTTGCTCAAGTTTTTATAGCCAGGAATGCATTAGCGCCAAAGTGTGAGCATTGTGGCAAGTGGCATAGGGGTGTTAGCTAAAAGACCACAATGGGAGCATGCTATGGGTGTAGTTCCAGAGGCCTTTATTAAAAGGATTGTCCTAAGAATCCTAATGTGGTTACAAAGTGGTAAAATTCATCCCTAGTTCAATTTAGAGGTTAGAATAGAGATAAGGGTGATAGAGTTAGAGGAGATCATAGGAATAAAGTTGAAACCATAGATAAATATGAGTGAAAAGCTTCAACCAGGCAGTATTCTATTTGAGCACATGAGGATGTTGACTCTCTTTAAGTTATTACTGGTAGCTTCTACCTCTTTGATCTATCTATTTTATCTTTGATAGATTCTAGTTTAAGTCATTCATATATATGTACTGCACAAGCACAAGATAATGGGTTAGTGTCAAAATAGCTTGGCATATATTTTTTGGTTAGCAATTCAATAGAGTAGCATGAGATAGTTAACATAGTTTATAAGGAATGTCCTTTGTCAATCCAAGGACACATTTTTTCTGCATATCTTATTAAACTACCATTCGATGATTTCAACTTAATCTTGTGCATGAACTTATTGTTTAAGAACTATGTAATGGTGGATTATAAATAAAATTGTAGTTATAGGAGAAAGATTAAGCTTTATGCCAAATGTGATTTCTACAATCAATGTTAGGAAAATGCTGAGAAAATGGTGTCAAGCCTATTTGGCACTTGTGTATGACACTAGAAAGGAAAAATTGATACTGAATCAATTACTAGTGGTGTCTAAATCTATAGATGTGTTTCCTAAGGAGTTTCTAAGATTATCACCAGCAAGAGAGTCAGTGTTTGGGGTACCTAGTATAGCACTAGTGTCTATGGCTCTTTACAAAATGACACATGCTGAGTTATGAGAATTGAAGATATAGTTGCAAGAACTACATGATAAGGGTTCTATAAGATGGAGTGTATCACCATGGGGAGCAACTGTTTTGTTTGTGAAGAAGAAGGATGGTTCCTTGAGATTATGTAGAGAATACAAACAACTGAACAAGGTATCTATCATGATTAAGTATATATTGCCTTATATAGATGATTTGTTTGATCAGCTTAGAAGAGCATGATTTTTTTTCTCTTAAATAAATTGGAGATCTGGATACTATAATTTGAGAGTAAAGGAAAGAAATGTTTCTATGATAGCCTTTAAAACTAGATATAGACATTAAAAGTTTTTTTGTAATGCCATTTAGGCTTAGCAATGCTCTAGCAGCTTTTATGGACATGATAAATAGAATCTTCATGCGACACCCCTTACCTATTACATTTATTGGATCTAAATAAAAAGTGACACACATAATGATATCCGAACTTACATTATCCAAAAACACAAATAAATTAAAACCTTTTTTGAAAGCATGCTTAAAAGAAATTTTGCTTTTAAGTCATTAAGTGATTTTAAGAATCCTCATGTTGAAATCTAGTAGCACAACAGCTTTACTAGGATACTATCCTAAAATGAATAGTAACCTACAAGTTTAAAACAACACTTTTATATATATCCAGCACATCTCAACCTTAAATTAGTCATTCCAACCCTTAAGATCACAATTACAAATGAAATAACATACAATAGGAATACATATCATAAAAGCATAAAATAAATTTTGAACTTATTTTAAATGGTTACAAAAATAATTACAACCTAAATTAAGCCTAATCCTTCTCAAGCTACATCTAAGTGTCCTATTATAGATATATCACATAATATATACAGAACAATAAAATAACAAAAATATTCTTCTTTTGATCTGCTATAGATAGCGAGGCTTTGACTATATCTAGTACCTTGACCTATACATCACAAACAAAAATGATGCACTAAGCAAAATGTTTAGTGGTGTAATAAAGGTAATTTATATGCACACATCTACAATTATACATACATATAGATGACATAAGATATGTAGTTATATGTAAATAAGTTGTAATCTTAAAAGCATGAGGCATATGTGTATCTCAACCTTCAAAAAGTACATACATCATTCAGAACATATCATTAAGCAATGAATGTTAGCTTTATAATTATTAGCTTTATATCTTAAGCTTTAACATTCAACATATCCTATGCCTATACTTAAGTAAATGCATAAGCTATGCTAGATAATAGGGACACCTAAGCCACTAAGGCCATCAGTACCATGAAGGTCTAGTAACATAGACTTAAAGCTCATTAGGACTGTGAATGCATAACACATGGACTCAAAGGTCATCAGCCTTATTAAATATCTATTTCTACTTACAATCCATAATTGCTTGATATTTGGACAACAAGTCCATGCCCAAGATCAAGTCAAACTCATTGAAAGGTAACTCAATGAGGTCAACTAAAAACTTGTGTCCTTACTCTGTCAAGGGATAATCTTTGTAAATCTTATTTACTATAACCTACTGGCCTATAGGGTTACTAAACATAATCACTATGTTAAGAAGTTCTGTTGTTAACTCCTAATCTTATGTCTATGTAGTGCATATGTAAGAGTGTGTAGACCTTAAATATATCAATGCTATTGCAAGAAAATCAAAGAGAAGAAAGGTACTCGCTATCACTTCAAGTGAATCTACCTCCTCTTTATATCTAATATCATACTACTTGGTAGGCACTCTTGTTTTTTCTCAGCCATCTGATCTGGCCTTCGAAGTACCCTCTGTCCTCTCTCTTCTATCTCTTTTCTGACTTCGAGTAGAAAAATGTGTAGATCCTTGCCTAGCATCAAGCTTCTCTAGGCAATCTTTAAAGAAATGACCCATTGAGCTAAAACTAAAACACACTCTAGCCTTAAACTTCTAACACTCCCCTCTATGTCTTCTATGACATGTCTGACACTGAAGTGCTTAATTACTCTTAACTATAGAGGCTGGAGTATTAATAACTTTAGACTATTGGCTTGCTTTGTTCCTATTCCCTTAGCATGTTTTCTGTGATTAAAACTATTTCAAGGACAATTGTTGTGCACTTATTTGATCACCCTTAAACTTCTTCTCTGAACACTAAGCTATACTGCCTACTAATTGGCTAAAAGACCTCTTCTTCTGATAAAGCTCATGCCTTTCCATCTAAATTTCCTCTATAGTGTGACAAGCTGCCACTAGTGCTATAAATCTTTGATCTTTATCTAAGCAATATACACTTTGATCTCCACATTAAGCCATTTCCTAAACCATTTACATCTGTTGATTCCTATTTGTACCATATCTTTGGCATACTAGCTCAACATGGAAAAATCCTTCTCATATTCTAGTATAGATCTCTAGCCTTATTTTAGATCTAAAAACTTCTATCTTATATTGTTTAAGTAGTGTTAAGTGATATACTTCTTCTAAAACTATTCTAAGAAGAAATCCCATGTTTAATCTATCTCCTTTTTATGCCTAGTCAAGGCCTCCCACCATTTAATGGCTTTCCTCTATATAAGAGATATTCCACATATGACTTTTTGCTTAAGTGTGCATTTCAGCTGTTGTATGATCTAGACAGTCTTATCTAACTTGTACTTTGTGCTGCTAGCATCTGCTGCTCCTTTTTCCTTCTAGTCATTGGCCCCCATCTTCTTTATCCTCTCTTGGTATGTCTCTTAGAGAGCTTGAGGTAGTGGCAATGTTTATTAAACTAATGGAGGTGGTGCTACCACTATGGCCTATCTTAATAGCTGCAACATCTCTTAAAGAAAGACCGGCAGTACTTATGCCACTGAAGATGCCAACTTAGCATCATTTTGAGTAATAAACTTAGACCTAGTAGCCCCTTGACCAACTGTAGTTAAAGCATAGGTCCTGACTTCCTCATCGCTATGAGGTGTAAAAGAAATCATCTTCGTTTTATCGGACAAAGAACATATTATAATCCTCAATATCATACTACTATGTGATACATGTTTTCAATAACTAAGTCCCTCATATGTAACAATTAAAAATTGAGGAATGCCTAACCTAATGCTCTGATACCACAAAATGTGGCACCACTCACCAGTTCCATTCATCAAACCTGAATAAGAAGTGGCACACATATCGATATCCAAACTTAATATCCAACCCAAATAAATTAAAACCTTTCTAAAATCATTTGATTATATATTAAACTTTTGAAATCTTGCTTAAATGAAATTTTGCTTTTAAGTTTTAAAAAGTTTTTTGAAACCTCATGTCGAAAATCTAACAGTATAACGGCTATATCGGGATACTATCCCAAAATGAATATTAACGTATAGGTTTAAAACAACATATTTTTGCATGTCAAACACATCTTAACCTCAAATAGGTCTTTTTAACACTCCAAATCATAATCAGAAATGTAATAGC
>CANXYI011528674.1:0-10920 GCA_948208565.1 Hura crepitans
CAAATGAGGGTGCTTTATGCAACGAACTAACAAATTATAAGGAGTATCTCCAAAATATTTACTAGACATTGCCCACATCTGCAAATTAGTCAACCCACTTTTTTATCATCTCAGAAGAACTCAGGCAGCATTTCCAATGCAGTTTCCAGGTTTTTGAGAATCTAACTGGAGGATTATATTAAATCCAGCAGCAAAAAATATCAATAGCATCCAAAATAGAAATTTATTGATTTATGTACTATTTTATATGTCTACAAGTTAAATAAATCTAATTCTAAATTTAGCATGTTCAAATACTCGTCCTTAATTTGAGAATTCAAGAAGCTATATATTGCTCTCTCCATCATAGCATATTTGAGTATATAATTCTGATGACATCCTTGTAGGTTCTAAGGTCCAAAATAGTGAAATGACAGAGTACAGAAGTTATCAATAGTGGATCCAATTGTTTGATTCTACAAACTTATAGCACATGAAAAATATGAATTTACTATGTAAATACTCAGAAGTAAGATGGAAGTTAAGCACCTACAAAATTTCTTGCAAGGTAGCTCACACATAATTCTGGAACAAAATCATTTGCTGCAATAAAATATAGAATACATCTATTAGAGTGAATGCTACAAACACATCAGACAAAAACATAAGCAGCTTGAACCGGCATCTATAATCAATTCTACATCTTCAAATATAATATATCCCTCACCATGCTCAGTGCCAAAGTTCCAAATATGAATCAAATCATCCAATTCAAGCAGCCCAGAACCATTGGCTGAAGATACCTCAGAAAACCAAGTTTTACACTTTAATAGAAGGGACTCTGCTCCAAAATAGAGTGCAGCCTGGTAATGATAACAAAAACTTTCGTAAGCATAAGAATTGAGAAATTCAGTCTGTCAGCGAAACTAGCACGCAACTGCTTAAGTGCAAACTTCCAGGATGTGAATTATACTAGATATTAGTCTGGAAGTCAAGTGCCTGCCTTGATATATAGGTAGGCATAGGCTCCAATCCTGGCAACCCCAACCCCCTTCAGGAATTTTCAGTGATAAAAGTTAATTGGAAAAAAAAAAGGAAAGAAAAGAAAAGCAAAGGAAGATTATGGGAGCAAATTAAGTTCTACAAAATTTTTAAAATTGAGGGTAGAGGAGATAGTTTCTGAAGTTCATGAATTGGCATAAAATGCCATAGACATCCTCTTTAACTCAACTCAATTAGAGGAGATAGTTTCTGAAGTTCATGAATTGGCATAAAATGCCATAGACATCCTCTTTAACTCAACTCAATTGAAGCTGAACCTTACCTCAAACCAGATGGCATCAACAGTGCAGGACCTTTTCCTCCACTCTACCTACGTCAGGCTTCTAAAGAAAAATTTAAAGTTGCTATAGGATTAAGGCCTAGTTGTTGTTGTTGGTGTTGTTGTTCCTATGCTTTTTCCTCAAACTCCAGTGGGCAATCCTATCTCTACGTATCATTTTCTTATCTTTATGACTTCAGTTTGCTTTGTCCTTCAGACTTATACTTTTAAACATCTATAATGCACATGTCTAATTTATATCAATTTCCCTTCTTTGAACTGTTTGTCCACAGTTGCAACTTCTCCTATAAATTTATTCTGAGATATCCTCTTTATTATTTAAAGAACAAGAAAATAAAAGAAAAGAAGAAAAGAAAAATACTCTGATTCTAGTCAACTAATATAAATGCAAAATTGTTCGAGGTGATCACAAAAAATCCCAGTCCCGCATTCCTCCCTCTTTCTTATTTTTTGAAACTAAAGCAACACAAAACTTATTATTGAAAAGTTCAAAAGTGACTGTCAAGGAAAAATAAAAAAACAAAACAGGCATGCAATTTATGGCTCTTTATCTATAGTAGCACATTGCTGGAAATAGCAATATCCTTGTAATGTGAAAGAACTTACCTCAAAAAGAGGGAGGAAACTTTTTGCCGTGACATTCACTGGCAAGCCATATATACATTTCAAAATGTTTATAAAACCTTCCATGTCCCACTGGATTGAAACAGAGTTCAGCTTTGATTCACTGCAAGAGGTAGGTACGAGCAATTCAGCAAGCAGCAATTGTATAAAAATATCTTCAATTTAAATGCATAAACAGCAAAAATGAACCATACTGTTTCAAAATATCAACATAGTTGATCCAATTCTGGAAAATGACTCAGTAATAAACCACTCTATGAAAGTGAATTTAGCCAATATTCATGTCCGGTTATATCAAATCCGGACACGCCTAGTTGCGTTCAGAAATCTCAAACTTAATATATACTACAACTGTTTAGTAGTACTCAATTATATGACTGAAATCTCCGCAGGCAATGAAAACAAGAAGCTACTATAACCTACCTTGACTTCTAGAGCTATACAAAGCCAAAAAGTGCAGTTTCAAGTTTACCTGAAGTTTCCACTGAGAAGGCCATGAAAATACGAAGAATGCTCAACAAGCCTGCGAGCATAACATCACAAACAAAGAATGCAACGATCAAAAATGAACATCAAGTTCCACTTGATTCTAGATAATGATAAAACAAATTGTGAAAAAACAAAAAAGAAAAAACAAGTCGCTTGCCTATCTCGATGAGCTTGAACTTTGACTGTTTGGCAGCGGAGAATTGCAGACAAATCCCAGCATTGGATATCCCTGGTTGAAATGGAAGCTTCTTCGTGTCCGATTGGATTGGGGTCTGTGCACATGAGAGTAACAAATTCGCCTTCCGAGCTCGATGCCATGAGCTAGGATTGATAGATACAACTTTTGATAGAGCCCTGAAGCCGGTAGGGAGGCTCGACGAGGTCCGTTTGGCTGGTGAAGAAAGCAAGGAAGAGAGCCGCCGCAAATTACACAGACAAAACGCAGCGTTTTGGATCGCCCCGTTTTACTTTCGCGGGTGAATTTCGCACAGTTCCGTTCAGTTAACCAATGGGAAATAATAAACGGAAATTTTCGTATTTTAATTTGCGTGAATTATGTCGTGTTTGAGTTCATAAATCTTTTTTTTTCAATTCAGGTTTAGACGTTGTAATTTTCATTTTGCTAAATTAAATTCCTAAGTACTAAAGTAAATTATTCATTCACAGAATAAAATAAAAATTAAAAAGCTAAATTTTAATAAAACTAATATCAGAGGATTTAATTTTGATAAAATAACAATTAAAATGCTTAATCTAGACTGATAAAAAAATTTAAATGCTCAAAATTGGAAAAAAGAAACATATGAGGCACTAGGCCAAAAAAAAATGCTATTGCATGAATAATATGAGCTTATTATTTAAAAAAAGAACAATTAAATAATGTACATTTTCCAAGAGCACAACTAAATAATCGCTGAAGTTTGATTAATAATTATTTAATTGAGTGGCTATTTCATATTCATTTTTTTTTATTATTCCAAATCTAACAAATGCATACGCTTCTGAAATTATTATTCAAAAATAAATTTATTACCGGAAATATTTTCCATCATTAAATGTCTAATTCACTAAAAATAAATTCATTTATTTTCATTTTAGGGTAGCTGATCCTGCAGCATTCCTGCTGAAATTCAGCTCTAATAACATGAATGCTTGTAACCCAGGATCTGAAATAGCTAGCAGAAAAGGGCGTGCTAAAAGCTAAAACAAAAGTAAGTTTTTGTGGGGAAAGTCGAAAGATATATACAAGTGATACAGTTACTGGATGAATGATTTAATGCCACAAAATCTGGTCTCACGGGGTTCATATAACTGGATAAACAGACTGTAATTGCATCCTTTAATCCATGTCTCAACTGCTCCATGCATGAATCACAGCTTTACCACAAGATTCTCAATCAAATTTACAGCATAATTCAAGTTATCCAGGTATCACCACGAAAGAAGTCATCGTGTCACATTTTGCAGAATAACTTCTTTTTTCCTACGTGTCAATACCCTACTGACTTTATGCATAAAAGGATCTCTTGCTCCGGGTCTTAGACAAGAAATCTTCCAAAAGCTCCATTACGGATGCAATAAGTAAGATGTGAGAGACCAAGCTTAGAACAACTCAAATTCAAGGTGCTCTCCAGTTGATTTATACTCCAAGTATTTGCTGCTTGTTTCATATGAAACTCCAAAATCGTAATAGTCTGGTACTTCTGGTGGAATAGCACATCTTATCAGTGCCCAATTTAAGCCCTCAAAGAAAGGATGTTGCTTGATCTCAGCAGCACCTTTCTCTGTTCCTAGCCGATTCTCTGGATCCTTTGCCAACAGCCCCCAGATTAGATCCCTCGCCTGAAAACTAACGAGAGGGCTGTCAGGAAACTTTAGGCTCTGTGTCACCACATTGTCTAATGTTTCTTCATTACAAGAACCTTTAAATGGTGTTCTCCCGTATAAAAGCTCATAAAGAAATATACCAAATGTCCACCAATCAACTGCTGCGCCATGACCCTTTCCTTTTATGATCTCGGGGGCCAAGTATTCATGGGTTCCAACAAAGGAATTTGAACGTGCATCTGTTGGCTCAGCCACAAGTTGTGGCCATGACCTGACATGGGCAGCCATTTCAGCTTTTGCCTTCTTTGCTTTTGCAGCAGGAGGTAAAAACCTAGGACTGAAGCATGGAACCTGACAATGGGGCTCAATGCAGAAAGGTTCAATGCAGCTAGACTCTGTGCATGGACCAGACATCTTCGCAGGATCAGCATCAGTTAATTTCAGAAGCGTTGGACTAACACTGCATCTAAGGGAGAGGTCGAAGTCCGTAAGCATAATGTGGCCATCTTCTCGTACAAGGATATTCTCTGGTTTCAGATCCCTGTAGATAACTCCAAGCATGTGCAAGTACTCCAGAGCAAGGAGGACTTCAGCAACGTAGAACCTACACATTTAACAATCTAAAATTGGTTACAATGAACGACAAGACAAATGAACAACTAAAAGGGTTAGGACTCTCATGTCACACTTTGATATCCATGACCAGATGGGAAGGTGTCCAGGTTAGATGCAAAAAATAAGTAACTAATGATTAGCCCAACCGAATAACAACTTGAAACAATAGTGAGTTTTGAGAAACCAGAAGCTGAAGTTGGTTTAAACATCAAATTGCATATTCCAAAGGCCAGAGACAATCTTAGACCAAGAACATGACCTAGATTAAGCCAAGTAAGAGATAGTATACAATGGCAGTAAGAACTAGGGCTTTCTCCCTTGACAATACAAGCAGCATGAATGCTGGTTGTGAAACTAAAGGCCACTTCATGAGCAACTTGTCAACAGAAGGAAACTTGACATACAACTTATGGCATGATATCACAGACAACAACATTGAAGGGGAAATAGCAGCATTTTCGTTTTTCCCCTGGATTAATTTCTTCATTATATTCTTGCGATACAACTTCCCATAGTCAGGTATAAATTCTTGCACATGCACACCTTTACAGTAATAGAAAATTAAAGGCAATGTATTAAAAGACTAGTTTTGTACATGGCAGCTAGAAAAATCTAAGCAACAATCTAAAATGACAAAATATCCATATTTTCAAATATACAAAACCACAAATATAGTCGCAAAAGTTAATACTACCATATTTTCAAATATAAAATATCACAAATATAGTCACGAAAGTTGATACTAACTTCAATATTCAAAATAATTAGATCATAATGAATATGAGTGAGAGATGAGTCCAAACTTAATCATCCCCTAACTGGATTTATATGCCATTTATTAAGCATAATGAATTACTAGGTTTCACCACATCAGAAGCAAGCACCAACATTAATGAATCTGTCTAGTAGGTAACCTACCTAGCTGCTGGTTCAGAGAAACTCCCACCAAGTTGCCTCTGCCTAAGGACATGCAGATCTCCACCTGGACAGTACTCCATAACTAAACATGACAAATTATCTGAAGTGAACTGGGCATACAATGTTGGGAGGAAAGGATGATCTAACATTCTCAATATTTCTCTTTCTGTTTGGGCCCTAGGCATCTTCTTTCTTCTTGCCAAAAATTCATTGTCCATGACCTTTATAGCAAAAAGACAATTAGTACCACTTAGCTCAGCAAGATAAACAGTCCCTATATCTCCACAACCAAGCTTCTTTAAGATGTTGAAGTGCCTCAGATTTAATACTTTATCCTGGATCTTAATATGGCGAATAGCTTCCCACCTAACATCCTTTGACATATGGGGTCTGTTGCAGCAACTAGGTCTGCTTACATTACTCTCATCACTGTTGCTTGTACTGGTGCTATAGTCACCAAGGCTACTCTTTGAGCTTTGAGAAAATTCCCCCTTTTCTTTTGATTTTGAATTCTTTTTGTCTTTCCCAGTGGATCTGGTTCTGTTACAATTACTTGAACTGAAGTCAGGTTTACTAGCTGTCCCATTGTCTACATCACACGAGCTAACTTCAGCAAAAGAATTGGCAGAGGAAAGAGCTGGGAAATCTTGATTGGAATCTTCTGTCACATTCTTCAAAGCACATTGACATTTCTGGCAAACCAACTGACCAGTGCTAGGGGCCAAGCTGCTAGTATCTTCGTTAGATTTACAGTCAGCAGAAGCTGTAACTTCCTTTATTTTCTTCTTAACAGAACTCTTTTTTCTTACAACTGTTTTTGTTAAACGCGGAGCATTTCTTCTAAACTTATTCACTCTGTTGCCATTAACTGGAGAAGACGATAACTTACTTTTCCAGTTCAACCTAGGTACTGCTGTTTTTCTTGCAACCAATGTTGAAGTGGTGACAATTATATCTTCATCAGGCACATTTTCAACAGAATCAAGAGAAGAGAGAGAAGTTGCAGGCATACATTTCTCTTTCTGCACCATTTCTCTCTCAGATGCTCGTGTTCCAACTTTTGTTGGCACATCATTTTGCATTGATGTTGTCCCAAAACCAATTTTTGAGAATGGAACAGCGGTAGACTGAGGAGAACTGTGAACACTCTCGGAAGGTGATTTTATCAGTTGACTTCCAGCTTTTCTTGCAGAAGAACCAATCTCATTTTGCATCAATTTGGTCCCATTACCACTTTGCATTTCTGGGATAGCAAATCTAGAAGAACTTTGATCTGTTGCCTTTAATGCTTGAGTTACAACCTTTCTGGATGTCAAAGCAATGTCATCCTGCATTGATATGGTCCCAGCACCAATTTGTGTTGTTTGAATAGCAAACCGAGGAGAAGAAGGGGCACTTTGGAGGGGAGATTTCATTACTTGGGACTCAGAAAAAGAATGAGAACTTTGATTTTGAAACTTTGTATGAGACACCTGAAGTTGATGAGGAACATTGTTGGAAGAATTTGATTTGCTTTCTTCCGGCACCAGGGATATTTCAACCATGGTCCTTTTGCCTTCACTTATTGGAAGCCCAGATGTGCCAGTTTCAACAACCGAATTGTACAAACTCTTAATCCTTCCAGCTTCTGAGGCTCCTGGAGAGCCAGTTGACTTTGATAACCGTTTCATAGCAGCCATTTCTGATGCTTTAGAAATGCAAAGCTCTCTTAATGCCTGCTTCAAAGACACAGTTTCAGAATTTCCAATTCTTGGCGAATGAGGAGCACCAACTGTTATTGGCCTTTTCATGGCACTTTTCCTTAAAGGGCTTGAGCTTGAGCTTGTGCTTGCTTGATTTGAGAGAACCAGACCCTTGGATGAGTTCTTAAGACTAATAGCTTCAAAAAGTTGATTAATATCTTCTTCCAAAGAATCCCTGTATCCCAGTTTCAGCACGGGTGGCTCATTATTATTGCTACCCATACTTAATCCAGAATGAGACCGGTAAGTTCTTTTAGAATGGTTTGCTGAACTCAGCTCGTTGCTTGCTTCAACAATTTCACAAGTGCCAGAATAAGACCCCATTAAACAGATGCTCCCAAACCACCAAATTTTTCAGAAGCAGTTGAAGAAAAAGGTTCCGTTTTTTGCTCTTCAATCTTATGCTAATCCATATCCAGGAATTGCATATATAAAAACCTCTAAGGATCTGAAAACAAAGCAACTTAACTTCGACCTTTCTTATAGATACCTTAAATTATGAAAAGTCCGCCAACTCCTTTGACTCTTTTGCTGAAATCCCACATCCAAACCCTGAAATACCAAAATTAGAGTAATTTAATCATACATAACATGGGGTTACAATTGCACTGGGTTTCCAGTAAAATCAAAATTTATAAGAAATGCCTGTTAAGAAACAAAAGACACAGAGCAAGAAACTGTAGTCAATTGGAGTTTTCATTTACATTTCTAATAGCTTAAAGATAACCACATAAAGGAAGAAACAAATCAAATTCTCAATTCTCAATTCTCAATTCTAAAAGTAGAAGAGAAAATAAGGGATGTGAGTCTGCTGATTTACTTGCTTTCAATCGAATTCTAAATAATGATTCGTTAAGAAAACAAACCAGAAAAAAAAAAAAAAAAGCAGGATCATGTTACAGGAACCATCAAATTTTGAAAGAACGCGAAACTTTCTGCTAACTCTTTTTTCACATAAATCAGAATCCACAAGCATCAACAAAATTCAGAGCAACCTCAAAGAAACCAGAAATGGAAATTCAAAATCGAAATAAAAAATAAACAAAAACAGATGCATTAACATAACACATAAAACGACATCAACTGGACAACTAAAAAGCATCAAAACAACAAGCAAGTAATGAATCAAGGAGTAGCGAAAAATACCTGAAATGCAATAGAAAGAGGGCATATTGATTGGAGATTTTCTGGTAATGGAAACAAAACAAAAGAAAATAAATGAGATTTGAGATTGGAAAACCCTAGGTGGGCAAGAGGAAAGAAGAAAGCTAAGCTACGAATGGAGACGGGGAAAGAGAGAGAGAGAGCGCGCAGGTACAAAATACTGTGTTACAGTTTTGTATACTGAAGCTCTGATTATTTTGTAGGGGAAAGGACCCCACAGTAGATGTGTGTGGGCCTCGTGTAAGTGAAAAAAGAGATATGCGGATAGACGCATCCAGCAGAAAAAAATAAAAATAAAAACTAAAGTTAAATAACCAAAAATATGTCATAATTTTCACTTTGTCGCTATTTTCTTTTTAAAAAATCATAGTAAATTATATAGGTAAATTATTAGTGGCCTACACATTAAGTTAAGGGTGGGCAATCGGTGTGATCTAAAATCAAATTACATAAATAAAAATTTTTATAAAAATATAATTGAATAGATTAAATTATATAAAAAATTGAATCGATCGAATTTTTGATAAATAGAATCGATTAAAAAATTGAATCAAATAAATCAAAAATTAAACAAATCAAATAGACCAAAATAGACATAAATTCCATTTTTTTTGCTCATCCCTAGATCAAGTCAAAATTTGATCGAGTTATGACTAATTAAGTTAAAATGAGTTTGATCATAAATAAATCAAAAAATTTACAAGTTATAAACGGATTGAATGATGATCCAAATATGCCATTATTAAATGGATCATAACCTAAATAAGTCAAATGAAGTAGATCAAGCCATATAATATTAATTTTTTAAAAAAATTCATTAAAAATAAAAAAAAAATTATGCAACCGTAAAAATAATTATTTTTATAATAAATAATATATAAAAATTATAAAATTACAAATAAGATAAAAAGAGTTAAGTCATTTTGCAAGTAAAAAGCAGCATAGGTCATAGATGAATAAATGACAAGTGAGATTAAGTTCGAATCAATTTTTTATGACAAACGGATCACGTTCATTGGTCAAGTCAAATTTTGTCACTTTTAAACTAGATTCATATTTTACTTTATTACATTTGAAAAAAAATGATAATTTCGATGCACTTTAAAAATACAATATATTTATTTCAATAAATTTAAAAAATAAAAGTGAACATATGAAAAAATATAAGAGCACTTTTCTTTGCTATTTTTTTTTTGTAATCCCTATGTGAATGGCTTTAGCCATGACTTGTGTATGTGTAAAAAAAGAAAAAAGAGAGAGGAGAGAAGCTATCTCAATTTTTTTTGTTTTAATTGTAAATAATAATAGAAGAAATAATGGCGCATTCATGTGCTTTTAAAGCAATAATCCCAAGAGAAGCATGTAATGATGGATAATTAATTATATTTAACAAAATTAAGCAAGTTTTTATTGAAGGTGTGGACCTAATCACCTTTCAAAACATAATGTTTGCCACTATCAACTTCTTAGTTGTGACCCACTATCAACTCATGACAATTTTCATATTTTGTTTTTTCTTACCCAAAAAAAAAAAAAAATTGGAGTGATATAAGAAGATGATTTTTAGAAAACGTGTATTTGTTTATAGTAAGAAATTTTGAAATAATTTTAAATTTATTTTTTAACTCGTAATTTAAATTTTATTTTTTAATTTTCTATTTTTAAAATTACACAATATGAACATATTTTTATTTCTCATTTTGTATATGATTTTTTTCAATTTTTTATTAGTAAACGTATTTTAAGTTTCATTATAAAAAATAATGACTAAATGAATGAGCAATTTTTTTTAATAATTCGAATTTTATGAAACATACGGACAGAAAAGACAATTTTGTATTGAATGACTAAAAGCAAAATGATTAAACTACTTGAAAAGAAGCACAAATAAACTTTTTATTTTTTCAATATATATATATTGATAATTTTATTATTTCGTACACATTTAATCTTTGAACATATTTTACTTATGGTAACCATATTAATAATAAAATTAAAAATAATTATAAATTGACCTAATATTTGAGTCATAATATTATCAATTAAAATCATAAGATAGTCGAAGAAAAGTTAAAATATTATTCTTATGAAAATCAGTATCTCTATCTGTTTTTTATTAAAAATTTAATTTACAGCTAAAATAAATACGTGCTATCCGTCGTTTATAAAAATATATTAAAAAAATATCGACACGATATTTTTAATAGATCGAGATTTTTG
>CANXYI011528908.1:0-12244 GCA_948208565.1 Hura crepitans
ATATATATATATATATATATATATATATCAAGAAAAAAATGAGATAATATCGCAGAGTTTAATAATTCTACACTTCTAATATAAGTATTTAATTGAATACGACTCATTTATAAATACATATTAGAATAATTATCTATTATATCATAATTTATTTTTTCATCTTTATAACAATTCATTTTTATTTTAAAATCATATAAAAAAAATTCAAATAATCATGTGGCATTATGATTGTATGAGAATTATTATTATCATTACCATTAGTCTTTTCGTAAAATATATTTATTATGTATTATGAATTACACATTATAAAATTATTTGATCTAGCATTTTTACTTTTAATATTAATTTAGTCTATTATATCGAATCAAAACAAAATCAATTTGTATTAGTGGTACGTTGTCAATGTAAACAATATTTTCATGGTCAAAATAAGTTCTAGCTCAAATTTAAAAATCTTTTTCCTTGTTAATTTGTATTAATAAAAAAATAACTTTAATTTATATTCATATAAATAATGTATATAATAAAATTTATTATTATAATATATTAATTTGTGTATATATTTTTCGTGTAAAACGCAACGACTAGTTAAAAATAAAATCAATATATCCATAACACTATTTTTATCAGAAATAGGAATATTGTAATAAAAAAATAACTAGAATTTTGAGAAAAAATCAACGTGGGCACAAAATACTACCATTTCATTTCCTATATAATGTGAGAATTGAGTTCATGTGCAGTCTGGCTAGTCATTGAGCTCGTTTCGGGGAGGCTACTATGTTGTATCATGTCTTACACTAAACTATACTTTATAAAAATAGATTATACTTTTAAATCTTGGTATGACACTTTTAAAAATAATAAAACTTTTTAATCCATAGCAAATCTTCTGTAAATTCTGTTTGTGACACAGATCAATAATTAATATTTATCTACGTCAAAAGTCAAAATGGAAAAAAGTGGGTACATTTCTGGGAAACTTTTGCTCCTCCAAACAAAAACGCATACGTCTCTTCCTCTTTACCTGTCTTTATAAGGAAGACCCTTTTCTGTGTTTTTCCTGTATTATCAGAGAAAATAGGTCGCTAATGGAGGACCCATCAGGCAAGGAAGAAATTTCAAGAGTCCTGAAGGTCTTAGAAGCTCTTAAACAAGAGTCGCATGAGCTTCAAACTCGATCCAGCCCCAGATCGGCCGATTCCAACTCACCCGCCATTAAAGCGCTGTTAGAGCTCGAGACTGAGTCCGACACGATTCTCTCCAAAGACCCGCATCTATCTACTCTCTGTCAGCACCTTACCCGCCTCAGGACCCTCGTCGATACTCTACGAAAATCCCGGGGCCATAGCCTTCGGAATTTCTTAACTCGCCGAGTCTCCACTCACTCTATCTCCCAAGTCGCCGGATCAATCGAGTCAGAAATTCAAGCGTGGATCGATCGGGAAAGCATAGTGAATCTGACAACCGTATTGAAGGAGCCGGGCAAGAACGAAGACGAGCTGGTGAGTTTGTTAACTTCGTTCGAGAAAAGGATCTCGCAAGGGTTTAATCGCGAGTTGCAGGATATGGTACTGAAATCTAAAATCCTTTTCTCATTTGAAAAAATTATTTGCGATCCCAATTGTTCGAAGAAAATTCGGGAACAGTGCGGTTTTGTTGTTGCAGCTTTGATTTCATTTAACAAAGATGTATTTATTGGTCAAGTGCAAATGGGTCCTTTGATTCATGCTCTTGTATCAATGGCTTCATGGAAATCGATAAAAGTTTTGTCTAATCTTATAAAGCTAATAAAGTCGCCATTGGTAGATGAGATTGAATCAAATGGAGAGATACCCAAAATCATAAGCTTCTTGAATTATAAAGATTTGCAATTACGGGTTCTAACAATGGACTGCATTCTTGAAATTGGGTATTTTGGTAGAAAAGAAGCGATTGAAGCTATGCTTAAAGAAGGGTTGATAAAGAAACTAGTAGAACTGCAAAGATCGGAACTTGGAGGTGATTTGATTGATGTGGATAGGTTTGATGATGGGAAAGAGAGTAGGCAAAGGGAGAGCAGAGAGAAGAAATTTTTGAAGAGTCATCCATTTGCAAGTTGTGTGGCTAGATTTGCAGTTCAATTAGAGGTTGGCGAGGGATTAAGGCAAAGAGAAAAAAGGGCATTTAAGCAAGAGATATTAGACAAAGTTAGAGAAGCTTCTGCTTCTCACGCCGAGGCTGCCACCATTGTAGCTGAGGTTTTGTGGGGTTCTTCACCGTAGTAAATAGTAAATACTCATGGGGAAGCTGAAAGATTCGATACCATGTTTTTCTAGTTTTTTGATGCAGTTAAAAAAAATTCTTTTCTGTAAATTTTGTACGAAGTGTGCTAAGCATTGTAAAGAAATTTTGAATAAATTTGCCTTCTTGAATGTTAGGTTCTAATCCTTACCTCTCTGTTCATAGAACTTCTGATCAAGAGTCGGACGTTTCTGATAAAATTATGAGATTTCTCACTTTTTCAACACATTACTAATTTAATTTTCGACAAAAGAAAATACCAATTATTAATTTAATTTAATTTAATATTCAAAAATCAGTACCGTGTATAAGGGCACTGTTAATTAAGGATGCACCAAAATAAGATATGGGAAGAAAAAAGAGACAATATTGGGGGTGCTTCAACCCGGATCTCATTTTTGTTTGCAACTTATTAATTTTTATTGTTTATTTCTTTTGTAAATTTATATTGGTTTGAATGGCCAATTTTATTTAATCAAGAATACGAGTGGTTGAATACTTTTGATTTTAAAAGGCAAGCTTTTGGGGGGCTAGGCTGTAGGACTCGGAAGCGTATCATTTCTAAGTGTATGCGGTTTATGCTTAGAGAATCTTTTCAATGCATTGCACTATGTGACACCAGGAGACCAAGATATTGACAACTTGTTAGGGCAAAATGGTAAATTTGCCGCTTAGATTCGATAAAATGGATAATGTCATTGCTTAAGTTCTATACTATATATAATATTAATAAAGTTAAAAAATTGAGCAAATTTATCCTTTTTAATATCGAATGTTAAAATTTATCAACTTTTATTCTTCATACGCTGATATAACATACTAAACTTGTAAACGTCAATTAAGACATGTTTTGTATGACTCAAAAATCAAATCATTAGACTAAAAATTTGAACATATTGGATCAATATTAAAATTTTAAAATTAATTTAACTATTACTTGCATTTAAATATGTAAAACCAACCTGTAAATGATGAGATTTAATCAATTTTGAACAAATTTTCTCTAATTTTAAATTTTAAAGGTAACATTACTTGATGATAAACTTGAGAAATAATATTACCTCTTTTATCAAACTTGAAGGACAAATTTAACCGTTTTATCTTTTAACCAACATTTCTAAAATTAGATCAGGATTTTGCAGTGGATAGTTAATTGAATTATAGTTCGATAGATTCGATCAGATTAAATTGAATTTTTTTATTTTTTTAAAATAAAATTATTTATAAAAAAATTAATAACATAATATGAATAATACTATATTAAATAAATTTTATAAAAATAATAATGTATAAATGGCTAGTATATATAAAAATAAATTTAATAATAATAATATAATAAATTAATATAAAATTATTATTGGAAAATATAAATAAAAAATTCAGTAATTTGAAAAAAAAAAAAGAAATGGAGTATCTCAAATTTGATCTATCACCTCCTAAGGTGATTTTACATGATAAATCACTTGGCCAAAGTGGTCTTATATGCTTATTATTCTTCAAAAATTATATATATCACTCTTTCACCATTTTTTATACTTAATTGGATCGGATCAATCGCCGGTTTATAATTGATTCAGTCTAACCGATTGGTTCGGTCTAATTTTAATAACATTACTTTTAATAAAGATTAGGCATGTTAATAGTCATTGAAATTTACTATTATTACCGAGCTAATAAAAAAAAAAGCATAACATAAAATAACTATTAACTTTTTCACCTAAATTACAATAATCATAAAAATAAAAAATAGATGCCAAATTTTTTATGTTAAATTTCCTATAAGCATGAAAAATCGTTTAAAAATATGTTAAGTGTAACACTCGAAAAATTCCAATGTTATGAATAGTACTCCCCTGGATGCAAATAGTATTTTCGAGGTCGGGTCACACTAATCTTATTAAATGAAAATATTGATTATAACATAATTTTGGGTGAAATTTGAAGTCAAAACGAAGTCATTTAGATGGTTAAAAAGATAATTAAGTTTTAGAGCAGTGTCACATGAATTGTGACTTAGTTTTAGTTGAATTGTAAAACATTCAAAAGTTGCTAAAAAAATTTCAGGATTAATACAACCTGATACTCAAATATTCCAAATAGTCTGTTAGCATTGGAATTAGAATTTTTGGAGATTATGAAGTATTTTTATGAAAATTGGGTAATCTAAAAAGTTACATTTTTAATCGATTTTTTTTTTTTGTGATTTTTGAGCACTGGTTTTTAGAGGCTATTGAGGTTTGAATTATTGAATTTTAAGGGCTTTTTGGATATTGAGAAATTAGGGGAAAAAGGGTATAAGAGGGGTCAAAGGAGGAATAGTTTTCTTCCTCCCAACAGCCAACACCATTGAAGGAAATGAAGGAAGCCATTTTGCTTCTTTCCACACTAAAATAAGCCCAATTTCTCACATCCAAGCCCTAATACTGAACCTCCACAACCTCTATGTCCCAACTCTACCTCAAATTTCACAAAAAATTGCAAGAATTGGTCAATTTCAACAACCTCTACATCTTAATTCTACCTTAAATTTTGCAAAAAAATTGCAAGAATTGCTCAATTTCAAGCTTCGGTGAATACTTGACTTTTCTTGGGTAAGATTTTTCAAAGTTCGATATTTTTCCATGTTCCCTAGGTGTTTATGTTGTCGGTTTTTCATTTTAGTGTCCAGTTGATTTTATACGATTTTGTACGTATTGAGTCTGTTATGGACAGTTGAGGAACCCGACAAATCGCGTAGTAAAGGCAAGAAGAAGGTCTATACGGTCCTCATAGGTGCATTTCGACACCAAAAGTAAGTGTATTCGAAATAAATTGTGTGAAATTATCTTTGCCCTAATAAGTCCATATTATGTAATTAAGTATAATTATGTCTGATTGATTAATTATAAGCATTTATGGCATTCGATCATGTTAATTGGCATTATGAATGTGCATTAATGTACTTAATATGGTTGAAATGCATGTGCATGGTGTATGGAGTGTTATGGTTGAATAGCCATAATGCATGTAAGTGTATATATGTCCTAATTATGTATGATATAGATGTTGTATGTTAATAAATAGATGAATATGATTGAATGGACATGAGATAATATGTATAAAATGAATGAATGATGAATATTAGTGTATGAAGGCTTGATGGCCAAATGGCCTTATGACATGCATGTGTATTTATATGCTTGATATTAGGCGTATTATGGAAGATGCATGAATGATGATGAGTATAAGGAATTGAGATGTTATGTGTAATGTGTAATGTGAAAGAATGTAATATTAGTGCATGGATGATGGGTTGGCTGAATGGCCTATGTACACTAAAAATGTGTGAGTTACATATAATGCATGGAATGAATGGTGTATGGAATGAAATTGATACTATTGTTTATGTAAATGCAAAATAGATGTGAGATATGAGAAAATGCACAATTATGTGTATGTATGGTGTCATGGCCAAATGGTCTAAAACTGATGGCCTTAGTGTGCTGAGGCATAATATGGGATAAATGTGACATAATGAGATGTTACATGATGATAAAGCATTATGACAATAATTGATATGTTATGAGAACATAATGGATACATAATGTACCGTATGATAAAAGAATATGGCATAATGCATTTTTATGAGCTTATGCTAAAATATGGCTTTAACATGGCATTTTCATGACATATGATACTCCGTTATCCATAAAGTATGTGTTTCCTTAAGTATGAGCTTGATAATTGGACAATAATAAAGAAATTAATATGATTACATGATATATGACATTATGCATGTTGCATGGCTTTATGATGTGTTATGTTTATGTTTTATGCCATGTTATCGCATATATGCATGTTATGTATAAAGTTGCATATCATGTAATAATTTGAATGTTTATATTTCATATATAAATGTATGATGTTGTATGGCATAATTATAAAAGTTATTTTGATTACACCACTAAACTACTGCTTAGTGCATTGTTTGTTTTTGCGATGCGTAGGTAAAAAGACAATTTGAGCCACAACCTCGAATCATCAAGTTTATCAAGAGAAGGTAATTCTTTTGGTATATTATTAGTACATATATCAAAATTATGATGATGTATAGTTGTAAAGCACTCATAAGATGTAATTTTGGAAAAAAAAAGGGGCCTAACCTAAATGTAAATGTCAATTTTTGGATTTTTTTACGTTTGTAACTTATTTAAAGTTGGTTTTTAAACTGTTTAGTTAGTATTTTATTATTATTGATGCATGGTTTGTGTTGTTGAGATGGTGTTTGATTGGGGTGATCAAGAGAATCACAAGAGTTATGGATTGATGTGAAAATATTTATAGGTGTGTGTTTTACTATGTAGGTTACTATTCACATTCAGGTTAGTATCCCGGTACAGCTATTATGCTGCCGGATTTTCAACATGAAATTTCCTAATTGTGAATTGAACATGGAATTTTGAAAAGTTTTTGGTAAACCGTATTTTTATGAAGACCCATTTTGTTAACAAATTTTAAAAAACATGTTTTAATAAGTCAAGGTTTTAAGAGAGTTCGGATAATGCATTTTTGTGTGCTTCGCTTATTCGGATTCAGTGACTAGATTAGATAAGAGGTGTCACATTAAGTGAATATTTGAGATTCTTTACTAGAAAATTTAGTACCAAATTACTGATATGATACTCTATAAAAAGCATGAACATATCAAATAAGAATTTTAAGTTAAAATTTTTAATAGTTTTTAAGTATATCATAGGCATATTTACACTAAATAATATATTTCTTAATAATGTGGAGTATCACATCAACAATCCGGTATTATATTTTTTTTATTTTTTAACTATTTTAATTTTAGATAAAAAAATTAAAAGTCGAATTATATTTATATTTTGAAAAAAAAGTTATATCCTACTCATAATTATAGTAAAGTTACAGTCGATGTAATTACCTAGTTAATAACTAAAGATGTAAAGAGATTGTATAGTATTTAAATAATGCCAATTAGAGGTGGCAAGAATTAATTTCATTAGCAAATTCAATATGTTTGATTCAAAAAAATTAACCTTAATTAGATCTAATCTATCTGGTTATTAACATGATACTCCTCACTCATTCTGATCACTAGACCCGAATAAGAAGTGGCGTATAACAAATATCCAAACCACCCTTCATTGAAAATCCATATAAATGGAAATTCTTTGAAATCATTTAAAACATGTATACATTTTTTAAAATCTTATCTTAATTAAAACTCATTTAAGTTATAAATATTTTGGCAATCATTGTGTCGAAAATCTAGCATCATAATAGCTATAGCAACACACTATCCCAAAATGAACAGTAACTTGTAACTAAAAAACAACACTTCTAAAATCATTCAACCTTAATTTATCGCAACAGGATCCTCCCGATCCATCCCAATATCACAACATAGCACAATCTCGAAACATTCATTTTTGCATCATGAAAATAAAGAAAGTATAATATAAAAGCAGTTTACATATCCATATTACAATACATTTTATCATAATGAGAGTTACAAACATATAAAAACTAGTCTAGGTCAATTTCCCTTTGTACAACATATGAGTGCCCAACATGATCTGCATCGCATAATTTATTTAAAAGAAGATCAAAATACCATAAATTATCGAATTTTGATCTACCCTATTGATTAGACTTTACGCTTTATCTATACTTTCACCTACATATTGCAAAAACAATGATAGGCTAAGCATAACGCTTAGTGGTGTATTCAATATAGCATAATTTTAACTTGTGCACATACAGTCATACATTCATGCATTCATCGAATGTCAATAAATATAAACAAACTTATATTATGTGTAATGTGACATATATAAGTATGCAGGTGAGTATTCATAATAACTTACATAATTCATCTATGTATAATTTATCATGCCAATATTCACATTTTCACATCGATTTGTATGTCTAATTCTTATTGAGTTAAGTATTACTTGTTAACTTTACCCATATACATAAGACAAACTCCCAAAACTGGATAACAAGAATCATTGACCACAAAGGTCTAGCATTGACTTGAAGGTCTAATACATTGACCATAAAGGTCTGGCATTGACCACAAATGTTTGAAGCATTTGACCCGAAGGTCTAGTATGTTGACCCATCGGTATGATATCAAATAAAGCTCGTAGGCAAAATATGTTGGCTTGTAAGCATGAAAATAAACACCAAAGTACCTTAGCAGCTGCTAATCTCCCTAGTTGATCGATCAACCTATCCAAGATAGGTTGTCAAATTATATAGGCCATCACCATTATTAATTATGTTTCACCTTGTTAAAATAGTTTCATAAATGTTTTACAAGTCCTTTGGCCAATTAATGACCAAAGGGGGGTAACAAAAGTTCTTTTATCATGTTTTAACCATCTATGTCATTTGATCATTTTTATTTACACACATAACATCATATCATACATAAGTCAATCATGTATCATAATCATTGCATTATGCCAATTTACATCCATTACATGCATATCATTTTACATCATGCTCATATGCCATCAATAACTATTTATGAATATTTTAAGTATTCACCATCTAATATAAGCCTTTGGCTTCACATAATTTATGGCATTAAGATGCTCATACCTCATCCTTATTCAAAACCATATTTCTCATCATATAGCAACATCAAATCCACCATTCATAGTCATTATTCTCAAAACATAGTCATATCGCATAATATCATACATAACATACATGCCATTTTCTTTTAAGCACACAAAGTGCATATAACCTAAATTTCCATTCATTTTGTACACATAGCATATTGTCTACATAAATATATCATAACATAACCAATTACCATCATTTTGATCATTTAGGCCCTTCCTCAAGTGAATGAAGGTTTCGGCCACTATATAAATAAGCACTATTCATTACATAACACAAATTTCTAAAACCACATCTCTTCCTTACTTATGTCTTATGCTAACACACCAATTAGGACATTAAACTTACATCACATACTATTTGTACCATTAAGGTGCCATTAAACTCATATATACCTCAGCTCGTGAAAACAATCATTAAGTTAACCAAATAAACTATTTTAGGCATCAATTATCACAATTATCATCTATTTACTAATTAACATCATCAAAATCACTAACTTATGCGATTGGTATGTTTCGGCCAACACCTAAGCACTAACTAACAATCATAATTATGGTAATAAGTTTAAGATCACATTCTTCACAACATATCATTATCCAACACAAGTTTACATCAATTAACATACAAGACACATTAATTACATAGAAATATACACACTTTAATGTAGGCACACACATTCAACACATGTGCTACATTGAATACACATACCAATTAAAGTCTTTTAGATAGAAATAAGCTTTCTGCAAATTCTCTTTACCCTTAGAAGTACCTTGGTCTCTTTTCTCTACACAACATACAATATAACCTTAAACAAAAATTCATATAAATTCATCAACACCTCCAAAATGAAATCTAACATTAAAAGTATATTCTTAGGCACTCCTAGAACCATAGAAAAATACTGAAACTAAAACAAAATCACTCTATCAAAAATTAGTTACTATTCACATAAAACCTTGCCTCTAATTTCTTTAAATCAAAGCTTGTTTTCTTAACTTTCTCTCCATAATCAAGCTCTAATCCATGCAAAGTGATGTTTAAAAGTGATTTTAGGTGTTAATTTGATGGAAAATTGAAAAAGAAAGGGAGAGGAGAATGGAAGGATGTCGTCGGCTCCTAGGGAGTTTAGAGGAGGAAGATGGTTCTATTCATATGTTGACCACTTAGACATTTTGACCCTTTTTATAAGTCAAAGTAATCTAGTGGTCAACCTTATTTTCATCCTATCTAAGGGCCCCAAATGATCATTCCCTTCTCCATTTCTTTTAAAAAATTTTCCACTCATTTTTATCCCCAATTAACACTTAAAAAATCACATAAGGCCGCTTGAATCGTGTCTTAAAAGTCTTAAGAAAATTGCACTTGAAAAATGCAAAAAATCAATTAAATCAATACTTTTTTAACTTTGCCTGATTTTTATAAAATACTTCTCGTTATTTAAAAATTCTAATTCCAATGCCAATGGACTATTTGGAATATTTAAGCACCAGGTTGTATTGATCCCAAATTTTTTTGAGCAAAAATAAAATATTTTATAGCTAAGCTAACGCTAGGTTACTATTTATGAGACACTGCTATAAAATATTTACTGTTATTTTTAACCTTTTAAATGACTTCATTTTCATTTCAAATTTTACCCAAAATTATATTATGATTAATACTTCCATTCAATTGCATTAGTGTGATCCGAGTCAAAGGAATCATTATTCACATCTTGAAAAGTACTATTCATAACATTGGGATTATTAGGCGTTACATTTCTTCATCTTTTAAAAGAATTTTGTCCTTAAAATTACCTGGTTCAAACAAATGTGAATATTGCTCTTTCATATGATTTTTGCTTTTCCTGGTTGCCTCTTTCATGTTGTGATACCTCTATAACACCTTTACTAGTAGCACTGCCTTATTTTGTAACTCTTTAACTTCTCTTGCTAGAATGCTTATAATAAAATTGTATAAAGAAAACTTAAAGCGATGCCATATGCCAAAAAGAGATGAATTTATGCTCCAGTAATAATTGCGTACTTCCCACTTATTAATACTTTCTCCTTCAAAGCTTTAACCTACACGTGGACAAATATTCAACACACTAAGCAAAACTTGCTTAGTGGTACAGAATCAAACCTTTGTATAAAATATTAGCAAGCATGCATTCCTACGAACTTAACGGTATATCAATCATCACGCTTTAATTATACATACCTCATAAATTTGATAGTAGTATTTATCAATTATACAACAATTAATCATATAACACATGCCTTTAACATTCTCATTATGGTGCACAATCATAATGCAAGTTACCATAAAGTCATTGTCATATATCACACATAAATGTCTTTTATCATATCAGATCATCATACAACCATGAAACATGCTACCGTAAAACACTATTACAAGGCAAGTATATACAATCATTACTCCATTTACTTGTCATTTATTATAATTAAGTTTGTTTCTAATCATATTTGTCACACCCTGACTTTCAGTCGAATTTACTCACATGTAGAGTGAGAATTAAAGGAAACCATGGGGAATAAAATTGATGTGCGGATCGAGTAGAGTCGGTTGGTATGAATAACAGAGTGAAAATTCACCAAGGGACATAATGGTCATTTTTTGAATTGTCAGGGGCAATTCTGGAAAAGAGTAATTTAAGCCTTATTAATAAATGGAACATGTATGGAAAAGGTAGAAACATGAAAATAATATGAAAGGAATACAGAAGTGTGAAAAAGAATGAGATTCGAGACTCAATCTCGATGAATAGTAACATCGGGATATGAATAGTACCACCCGGGTCTAACTGGGGTTATCATACCAAAAATAAGCATTCATTAAAAAACAGTGTATGGTGAAATTTGGGAACAATTTGAGGTCATAAAAGTGGTTAAGTAAACAAAAGAAGTTTGAATTGCAGTGTCTCGGTGAATAGTAACTTAGTTTTAGCTAAATGATAAAATATTTGAAATAAGCTCAAAAAAATCTAAAAATAGCATGATCTAATGGTAAAAAATTATAACTAAGCCAATGGTATTGAGATTGGAGTTTTTTTTACCAAGGGAAATAATTTATTTAAGTTAATTAAAATGGTGATTTATTGGTTCAATGAGCTTTGCTCAGTCAAAAATTATGAAATTCAAGAGAGGCATTAATTATAGTATTTCTAAATTTTTGGAAACAAAAATGAAAATTTTTTGAAGCTTCTATGATTAAAATTGAATTTTTATGCACTAAAACACTCTAAAATTAATCATAACCATTGGATCTTAAGTGAGATGATCTTGGCCATTAAAAGAGGGGTATATAAGGGTGGAAT
>CANXYI011528947.1:0-10819 GCA_948208565.1 Hura crepitans
TATAGAGAGGGTTAGTAATGATATAGAGATTTCAAGGTTATATGATATGTTGAACTTAATTTGTTTAGATAGAATGTCTAAAAATATAGAATAAAAGTGTAGTCCTTAGATTAGTAATTATATATATAATATTGCTTGAGATCAACATAAATACTTATCCTATTCTTAAAATGGGTAACTATTTACTACCTTAACAAGATTAGTTTATAAAATATTTGATCGGGCGACAAAGCATACCCTTTCTAGTATTTGACAATAGAATACCAAAATGGCATGATCATAAGCTACCTGTGTTCCCAGCCAACTTTATTGGAAATAGGAAGTTTATAAGCTACCAACAGACCAAATATTTTACATCAAATATGTAGTAAATACTGCTAAACATTTTAGGATAAGATAAAATATATAAGCTAATATAAAATAATAAGTTCTTTCAAGCCTCAATCATCCTAGGACATACAACCTTGTTTTAATAGTTGATGAGTAAAAATAAAAAAAATGCTTATAGAAAAATGAGTTTAAAATTTATTAAAAATAGTAATCCTTTAAAACATAAGGAAGAATACAATTTCAAAAAAATAGATGCTTAATTATTTTCATCAATCACCAAAAGTAGAGGTAAGAATGAGAATAAATAATAAGACAAGTTAAAAGGGGAAGCTTTAATTAAATGTTAATATGTATAAAGATTAAGGTTAACAAGTAAGTGTGGAGTAAAGTTTAAAGTTTATACGTGTTCAAAATAAGCAAACAGATACAAGTAGAGAAGCTCTAAAAATCATTTACTAGCATTGAGAATCACCAAGGAAGATAAAAATGACCTAAAATAGCTTGACTAGTCGATAGTAGATTGAGAACTTATCTTAATAAGGAAATCTAGAAGTTAAGAAGATTTTCCCTTCTTTTTAATCTACATAAAGAATATAAGGATAAAAATGAATGAGATTGGATAAATAAAAGGGATAATTAGATATTTAGTATTTAGAATATAAAAGGAAAATTTGATAGGATTTTATCTTAGTAGACTTTCCAACTAACAATTAGAGTAGATAAGGACATAATAATGGAATATCCAAATCATGGGATAATTAATATCTGTATTAGCTATCGATTTCAAATTAATCAATGTAATAAGAATAGGAATGAAATCAACAGTTATTTACATTATTTAGGAAGTAGAATTATCAATTCTATCCGAAATAACAAATCATAATGTACTTCAAAGAAGACGAATAAAATAAAATGGAAAAGTTGAAGATATATATAGATAGGTAATAAACTTCAATAGAACCATGATATAAATAAATATCAGCATGATAGGAATATACTCTGCACAAATCTATAAAAGAGCAGGTGCAATATAAAGAAAGATTTATTGTTATAACATATAGTTAACCCAATCATAAAAATCAAGAACACATTGTTCAAATAAATAAAACATATGAAATAATTCATTAGAGTTAATTTAGGCATCATCAAATTATAGGAAACACACTTACAATATGTCAAAAGAATAAAAACTATAATAAAGGGTCCATATATCAGTAGAATTCAATAAATAAAAATCACAAAAATCTCATAATTTCTAAATTAATAAAATTTAAAATTAACAAGAAGACAAAGACAAGATCAATAAATATTTTTTTATATAGGAGTAAATACGAATGCATATTCATAGAATGATATCTATAGAAAAGCAAGGAAAGAACCAACTACAATCAAAATAATTCTAAAAAATAAAAAATCACAAACAAAAATAGTATCCAAAATCATTTAACTACCCATATGTAATACCCAAAAATACAACAAGATAATTATGAAAATTAATTAAATAAAATAAATTAAAAATTTATGATAATAAATAAATAAATGAAAATAAGGCTTAAGAAAGTTGATGATTGTAGCTTTAAACCCCTTTTCATTGTTTGAGGCTAAAGAAACTCTCAATTTACAAATAGAAGCATAAAAGAGGAATGTTTGAATTGTTCTAAATAAGAGCCAATAAACATATGTGAAATGACATTGAAATTTTAGTCTCCAGAAAAGGAATAAACAAGAAAGCAACGTAAATGAAATAAATAAAATTAACCAAATTGAAAAACCTAAGTTGAATGAATGAGATAAATGTGCTTCATTATGATGACAATTATTTGCAGTCAAAAATTTCAAAATAAACTAATAAAATTAGAAAAATCCATGCGATTATGAACCTTTTTATATTTCAATATAAGGCTAAATAAGGAAATGGGAGAGTAATGTTAAACTTAGAATTTATTTGAGAAAGTGTTTAAAAAAAGAAGAAAAACCAAACAACATTTTTTTTAGATAAAAGATAAGGAAAGCACATATATATAAAAGCACATAGATGTATAAATGATCTTAAACAAATATCAATTGAGATCAAATTAGGTATAAAAAACAAAAATCAATTAAATTAGTAATTTCTAAGAAAAATCATAAGGTTAGAATCAGATAAATAATTTTTTTTATGATGGCAAAACTAAATTTTCATTCTAAAAAAAATTCAGTTGCTGTTATTATACTAAATAATATAATAGAGTTGTATTCATTGACCTAGCTTATTACAATTAATTTTTTAGGGCCATACAATAAAAATATTTTAACAAGAGTTATATATATGTTTAGATAGAAACATTTATAGTTATACACAGAAGGGTACATTAAGGATAGGAGTTACACTTTTATAAGAATTAGATTCAAATCAAAATGTACAAAAATCATTATAATATTATCAATCGTAATTCTCAAGTAACTATTGACTAGTTATATTTGGAAAGCTATAGCTATAATTTGATTTTTTGGTTCTTTCTAAAATAGGTCATAATTGATTCTTTCCTAATTAAGCTTATAATTTTTTATATAAATAGCCATGTATATAAAATGTAAAAATATATAGTGAAACAAAAAATATATAGTGAAACACCAAAAATTTTGTTTCAAAATTCTTCATGGTATCAGAGCTATTGCTATTTTTTTAGGTGAGTTTTCTCCTTCTGTAGCACTAGAATTTTTTTTCTAGAATTTTTCTAGTCGTGGTCACTGGCCTCAAAGAGGTCGAGCTTTTTCCCTCTTTTTTGTCACCGCCCATCGCTGATTATTTTTTTGAATTAAGTGGGCTATGGCAAGAGATATATTAATATCAGGATCTCCAAGCACATTGTACTAAAGACGCAATTTTATTTCACACACTGGTGGAAAAGGAGCGGATCTATGGCTGGTTTAAATCAGATTATGATCAAATCAGGGTTTAAGTTCTTAGTAAAGTTCCTTTCCCTTCTCTTAAAGATACCTACTCTTATGTCTAATAGGAGGAAAGTCGCCATAATGTTATGCTTTACCTAGCACTAACTGAGAAATCGAGGTTAACTGTCTCTTATAAGCAACCAAAGGTGAATTCTTCTGATAAAGACCACTTCCATTGTGACTATTATGGCAAACCAAGGCATACAAAGGAGACTTGCTGGAAGCTACATGGTCAACTAGCCAGAGGTCAAGGGGGCAAATGAGTCAATTTAGCTAGGCCTCAAGCAAACATGGCTGAAACTGGGGAAACACCGAAGGAGATGGGCTTTGGTGAAACTTTGTCTTCTAATGAAATTCAGCATCTTCACTGACTTCTAACCAAGCTTGACTCCTCCACTGTTGCCACATCTAATTATGTGCAATTAGGTACTGCCTTTACTGCTCATCTTAATTCCTGGATTATTGACTCTAGTGTGAATAGACACATGACAGGCTCTTATAAAGGCTTTTAAAACTACTCTCTATGTCTTAAAGGGGATAATGTCATAATAGCCAATGGTTCTTTAACCTCTGTTTCTAACACAAGTACTATTGCTTGTACACCTAATTTTCAACTTTCATTTGTTCTCTATGTGCTTGAGTTTCCTATTAATCTTTTATCTGTTAGTTCCATCACCAAAGCTCTAAACTATAAAATTGAGTTCTTCCCTGATCATTGTGTTTTTTAGGATCTTCAAATCGAGAAAATGATTCGCAGTGGTAGAATGCATGATGGCTTATACATGATTAATGAAACTCAAGACTCTAGTCAAGCTTTTTTTGGAGATAATAAGGATGTCAATCGTAAAATTTTATAATGGCATTGATGGTTATGGCATCCATTTTTTTTTGTATTAAAGAAATTATACCTTAGTTTATTTTCGAGGACTTAGTTTGATTCGTTGTTTTGTGATGCTTATGAGTATGCTAAGCATACTAGAAACTCTTATCCTTTGAGTAATAATAGAAGTCCTATTGCTTTTGAGACTATTCATTCTAATTTATGGGGCCCTACTCAGATATTTTCTTTATCTGGTGGTCGATGGTTTGTTACTTTTATTAATTGTTGCACTAGGATGACTTGGGTATATTTGTTAAAAATCGAAAATGAGGTTTTTTCTTCCTTTCGATAATTTCATAAGATGATTTGTACTCAATTTGATGTTACAATAAAAATCCTTAGAACTGACAATGGCATAGAATACATGGATAAAAGCTTTAGTGCTTATTTAGAGTCTAATGGGATAATTCATCAAATTAGTTATCCTTACACTAGTGCACAAAATGGGGTAGCTAAAAGAAAAAATAGGTATCTGTTAGAGGTAGCAAAATCTCTTATGTTCACCATGAATCTACCAAAACCTTACTAGGGGGGATGCCATTTTAGTAGCTGCCTACCTTATCAATCGAATGTCTCTCAAAAGCCTTGATTTTTAGAGTCCTTTAAAAGTTTTAAAGGGTAAGAATGAATACACCATTCCTCTAAAAGTTTTTGGGCATATATGTTTTGTTCACACTAGGAATTAAAGCCTTAAAATGTGTTTTCATTGGATAGTCTCCTACACAGAAAGGTTACAAATGTTATCATCCTCCTTCTCAAAGATCTTTTATCAGTATGGATGATACCTTTCACAAATCTGAACACTATTTTAGCCTTACCTCATCACCTCTTCAGGGGGAGAATGTTCAGGCAGAAGAGGTGAATCCTAGTTCCATTCTTAAACCTCTTGATGACATTGCGATAGGAGAGAGTGAAATAAGGGATAGAGTTTAGGGGGAGACTATTGGGCATTTAGATAGACCTAATTTAATAAGATATTCAAGAAGAAATAAGGTAGAAGAAGCCATCATGCAATCTACTGCGTCTTCCTTTACTGGTGAGTTTTCTATATTTCCTAATGAATTAGATTTTCCTATTGCTCACAGAAAAAGAGTTAGGTATTGTATAAAACATCCTCTATCTAACTTTATCTCGTATGATTCCTTGTCTCCTTCTTATAGAGCCTTTACCTTGTCTATTTCCTCTATGTCTATTCCACAGGATTGGAGGAAGGCTATCATGGATCCCAAGTGGAAGTAAGCTATGATTAAAGAAATGAAGGCTTTGTCAAAAAAATGAGACTTGGGAACTTGTCCCTTTTCCACTAGATAAAAGATTGGTTGGCTATAAGTGGGTCTACACTATGAAACATAAAGCTAATTGTTTAATAGAGAGACTCAAAGCAAGATTGGTAGCTAAAGGATTCACTCAAACCTATAGAGTGGATTATCAGGAGACATTTGCTCCAATTGCTAAAATGAACACTATCAGAGTCTTGTTATCATGTGTAGCTAACCTTGATTGGGACTTACAATAGTTTGATGTGAAAAATGCATTTCTTTATGGAGACTTCAAAGAGGAAGTGTATATGGAGATTCCTCCTAGTTTTGATAATAAACAAAGTTAAGGGAAGGTGTGTAAGCTGAAGAAAGCCTTGTATAGACTGAAATAATCCCTCAGAGCTTGGTTTGATAAATTCAGCAAAGTCATGATCTCCTTTGGCTATCAACAAAGCAATGCTAATCATACCCTCTTCATAAGACATCAAAAGGGTAAACTCACTCTTCTCATAGTTTATGTTAATGACATAGTAGTGACAGGAGATAACAGAGAGGAGATAGCCCAATTAAAGAAGCTATTGTCACAAGAATTTGAGATTAAGGTTCTAGGAAAATTGCAATACTTCTTAGGAATTGAGGTTGCCAGGTTAGAAAAGGGGATGTTTATTTCTCAAAGGCAGTATATCCTAGATCTCTTGAAAGAAACTGGTATGACAGGTTGAAAACCAATAGAATCACCCATTGCAAGTAATCACAAGTTACAAATAGGGGTTAGAGAGTCAGTTGATAAGGAGAGATATCAGGAGATGGTTAGAAGACTTATTTATCTCTCTCATACTAGACTAGATATAGCCTATGTAGTCAGCTTGGTGAGTCAGTTCATGCATAATCCTCAAGATTCTTGTATGAATGCTATCATCTGCATATTGCAGTATCTAAAGTCTACTCCTAGGAAAGGTCTATTTTTTGCCAAGCATAGTCACATCTAAATAGAAGCCTTTATTGATGTAGATTAGGTTGGATTTCTAGATGATAGAAGATCTACATTTGGTTATTGCACTCTTGTAGGAGGGAACTTGGTTACTTGGAGAAGCAAGAAGCAAAGTGTAGTTGCTAAATCAAGCACAGAAGTAGAAAATAGAGCCATGGCTCAAGGTGTTTGAGAACTTCTTTAGCTACAAAAGTTACTACAAGAATTGAGACTATGCGAAAGAAGGAGACTTTCCTTGTACTATGACAACAAGGCTACCATCAGTATAGCTCATAATCTAATTCAGCACGACCAGACAAAACACATTGAAATTGATGGACACTTCATCAAAGAAAAGGTTGCAGGTGATGTCTTAAGTTTGTTTCATGTGTCATCAAAAAAATAGCTAGTTGATATGTTCACAAAAGGTCTCAACAAACAAACTTTTCATGCATTAGTTTGCAAGTTAGGCATGTGTGACATCTTTGCACCAACTTGAGGGGGAGTGTTGACTAGTTATATTTAGAAAGCTGTAGCTATTTGATTTTTTGATTCTTTTCTAAATAAGTCATAATTGATTCTTTCCTAATAGGCTTAGAATTTTCTGTATAAATAGCCATGTACATAAATGTAAAACAAAAATTCTCTATCAAAATTCTTCAGTAACATTAAGAATATTAAGGATAGTAGAATATAAGGTAAAACATAGTTTAAAGCCAAATATTAACCAATCCAATAAAAAAAAGATACAGTAAGCATGGAATTGCAAATCGCTAAAATTTCAAGAAAAAATCTTCTAAAAATAATATGGATAGCATGTAAGCCTGAAGAAATAAAAAGCCTAGCAATGATTTTAGACACTAAATGGTGAACTAAAATTTCAATCACGTAATCTAGAATTTTAATGTCATTGGATAAAAAGGTAGAGAAGCAATATTGTAAAACTTAATGAATTAGTCATTTTAAAAAATCATAAGCAAAAATTTAATTCCAAAAATATTATTTAAAGAATAACAGGACAAAAGTTTGAAAAGAGATTTACTTAGATTGACAGTGGTAAGTCAACTAGCTCATTAAAAAAAAACTAGGACCAAAATCGACTTGCCTCTATAACTCCACTATATCTTAGTGATTTAGTAGAAAATAAAAGAAATTAGTAACTAGATTACATATATAGAAACATAAAATTGAAAAAAAAATCATAAGATGGAAACTAAAATAGGAGGAAGACAAATTAGAATAAACTTTAGTTATGATGCAAGATAAAGAAAAATTATCGCAAAAAAGAAAAATTAAGAAAAGTAAAGAGAGATATGAAAACCTAAAAGAAAAATACAAGAGGATAATTGCGGTAGACAGAATAAAACCAATGTATGGCTAAGTTAGTTATATATTCTTATATGAAGTTAGCATAAAATCTCATAGAAATATGCTTAAAGTCAGTAGATAGAAAACTTAATCAATTAAGAAGCCGATTTATGCTTTCTTCAACAAAAAACCAAGTTTGATACCACACAATTCAAATTAAGAATTGCTTTACAAAGGAAAGGCACAATATTAAAAATATATAGATAAAGAATTCCAGTTAAAAAAAAAAGGGTAAAGAAGAAGATAAATCATTATTAAAAAAAAGAATGTAGCATTAAATTAATGATTAGTAAAAAAAAATAATAAGATTCTTTAATAAAAGCCTAATAACTTAAAACTTGAAATAAATCATAATAGACCTTATTTTAAGTCCCTAAAGTATAGCATACATTTTTGGTAGAACATTCACATTAATAATTGACTCATTATAAAATAGTGAAAAAGAACGGCTTAAGCACATATATGCCTCTATACTATTAGCTTCAAAACTTAATCAGATAGGAGCAAAAATAAAAACTTAGTTATCAAGTTCAAAGATGAATTCAAGAAACTTAAGTCCCTTTAAGGTAAAAATTAATTATAAAAGTGAAACTAGCCAATATAAGTTAGTAAATAAAAAAAGCCCTCAAAACATTAAAAGAACGAATGCATAGAAAAATGGAAATTAGGAAAAAAATAAAATCTAAAGAAAATATGTTTGTCTAATTAAAGAACAAGTTTTTAGTTATATTTATGAATTTTAAATCTTTCATCAAATTAATTACGAATTTGATAGGTCCACTAGTTTATAGTAAATAAGTAATCTGAATCTATAGAGAGATTTGAACAAACATGAAGACATTCATGATAAAATAAAAGGAAGATACATAAAATAATGACATCATAAACACATTAAAAAGAAAAATTTTCACAATGCAGTAACAATCATAGAATGGTAGTGTATTGAAACCCATTATTTAAATAGGACATGTAAGTGAAAAATCTTTTCATCCTAAAAAGAAATCGAGCATAAAATAATCTGATCTTGTATGTAACAATAGAACATAAATAAATTAAAAGAATATGTTTAATAAAAAGCTTTATAAGGAAATGTTTACTTTAAACCGTGATTTATATTTCACTTGTAATTACATTTTTGCAAGAGAATAAAAGTATATGAGTTAATGGAAAAGAGTAGAATAAAGTTTAAAAAAAGAAAAATTTTTAGGAAACTAATTAATAAGTCCTTTATGGATTATAACCCACTAGATTTAAGTCGTATACCTTACAAAGAAATATTAGAAAGAAGAAAAAAGAAGGGACTCGATTTTTAGGAGAGTTAAAGGGAGGAGAGGTGATAGGATATTCATGTAATACCAGTAGCTAGGCAATGAGAAGCTAATAATAAAATAAAAAGTAAAGATGGGAAATAAGAAACAAATAAGCAAAAAAAAAATGAAAAAATATAAACAAAAGCAAACCTAACTAAGCTTTGATATTCCTAACTTGCAGCTGTAAACATAGAAAATTTTAGAATAAAAAGATAATTTTTTAGGGTGAGTGCGTTAGCAGTAAGAATGAATCAGAGCATTCCTATTAATGCCATAGTTTTAGTACTACTCGATATGCAAAATTTTTATAGGAATGATATCAATAACAAATGGTGAAATGGACTGTAAAGGCGGTAGTAACTGAGACTGACGAGTTAAGTTTTGCCCTTATGTTTAATGCTAAGAAAATCAATAGATAGAGTAGGGTGTGAAACATTTAAGGGTTTTATTTATTGGCAATTTTAGGAATAAAAGATGATGAGGAGGATAGGTTGGAGAGGTTGTATTTAGAGATATAGTAAGAATGGAAAAGGAAATGGATTGGAGATGTAAGAAAAGGTTTTTATCCAAAAATTTAGAGGAGTAATAGCAGTGTTGGCTGGAGGAATTTGAGTAACATAAATAGGGGTAATGAATGATCATTTAAAAATACAAGAATGGACAAGGTAAAGAATAACAAAATGGAGATGAGATGAGGATAATACATGAGAAAGAGACACTATCAATAGATAGAGGAGGAAATGGGGAATCCAGAAAAATTATTTTTATAAGCCGCATAATGACCCATTTACCCTTAAGGTTGTTAGTCAATTATGTCCGGATTAGGGGCATTCTTGTCCTTTCATGGGTGAAATATAGTATGAATTAATCTTTAAATAGTTAGCCCTTATATTTATCAATAACATAACTACAGATAATCACTCAAGTTTCAATTATAGACTATCTAAAGTCATGTAAGCTAATAATAAATTAATAAATCTAATATTTGATTCAAATTAGGATCATTTATTTATATTTGTAAGAAATGATTAAGGTATAAAAAAATGAATCAAAACAATTATTAAAGAAAAAATCAATATAAGTATAATAATCTATAAGTATAAATATACAAATAATGTTTATTATGGTTAAATGCTTTCAAATTGAGTTATATATACCAAAATTATCCATCTTCTTATAAATATACAAAACTAAGAAATATCAAAGCTAGATAGATTATGAGGTTGTGTAACTAAAAATGTAACTAATTATGAAATTTTAAATTATTCAAAGCAAATTATAAAAAGGAGAATTTCATAGAGGAATTCATAATTGAGCTAATTTTGTAAGTTTAACTGTCGATATACATATTTTATATCCTTTAAATTAAAAAAAAAATCTCATCACTGAGGCATTTTTATTTAGTTAAGGAATAGTTATAAGACAATTAAAAAAATTAATAAAGACATTATATAATAAGATAAAAAATATAAGAAGTAACTTATGGTATAAATGTTAAATATAAGTCAAACTTTGAAATTAAAAATTAAAATATTAATAATAAGACCAAAAATTCATGAAATTTATTTTAGAATTGAGGTATAAAATTCTAAAAATAAGTAGGATTATATATGTTAGAAATCATAAATAATATTTATGATGATTATCAAATTTAGAGACTTTTAAAAAAATAAATAATGATATTCCTAAAATATCAAAACTACTATATTTAATATATTATTTATATAAAAATATTGCAAATAGTAAAAAATAAAATATGAATATTTGA
>CANXYI011529035.1:0-13985 GCA_948208565.1 Hura crepitans
CTTATCTGTGGCTTTCTCGAGGAATTTTCCACTTTCTAAGTAATTCTAGAGGTCATAAAACCATGGCTTGTGTTTTCCTTGCTCTATTTACATGATCTCTTTTATCTCGTAACAAGGCCTTTTAGAGCTAGAAATGATAACTAGTTTCATAACTACCCCTGTCAAATTATTCCACACGAAAACTAAGGTAGCCAATGCATGGGCTAACTGATTTTCATCCTTCAGAACATGACAAAAAGTACATATTTCAAATCATCCACTAACTGACTTTAGATATTCTATATAAGGCATCAACCTTTCCTCACGGATGGTCTACTCTTTATTAGCTTGATAGACTACCAATGACGAATCTCTAAACAACTTGACAGTTTTAGCACCCAGAAACCACAGTGCTTTGAGCGCGAATATGCAGGCTTCATATTCAGCCATGTTATTAGTGACTCTATATCTCATTTTCTTCACTAACAATAGTTTTTCTCCTTCAAGGGTTATTAAAATCACTCTTACTCTTGCCCCTTTGTTATTTACTACTCCATCAAAATACATCTACCATCCTTGGACTATAATTGGACTCAAGCTTTCATTTGGGAACTTAAACTCCAACTGCTCACCTTCTAATGAATGATTGGCTAAGAATTCTGCAACTACTCACCCTTTTATGGTTTTTCTCCTTATGTATTGAATATCAAATTCTAAAGTAAGAGGAGCCATTTACTCATTCTACCCACTAAAGATGATGCCAGCTGAAGATACCTTAATGGATTTTACTTGGAAATGGCTTGCATAGTGTATGACTGGAAGTAATGTCTCAATTTCTTTGAAGCCTATACTATCGCTGAACAGATCTTTTCCACCTTTATGTATTTGACCGCGTAAGGGAGAAATTTCTTACTTAAGTAATAAATTGCAAATTCAATGCCCATTTCATCTTCTTATGCTATTATAGCCCCCACTGAATTTTCTTCGCTAGACAAATAGAGGATCAATAGTTTCTCGCATCTCACTTAAAATACAGTCTAACTGAATGAAAATAAAAAAATAAAAAATAAAAAAATAGAAATTACATTTTTATGCCTAAAATACAATCTACAAAATAATAGGCAATAACAATAATCAGCCCCCAAAATAATCAAATTACTTGCATCATAAGAACAGAAATAATATATTAGTATACGAATGAAAAATAGAAAATTGGATAGAAATTACATAAAAATAAACAGTCGCAAAAATATAAAATATCACATAAATAAATTATCACATCTAACCGATAGATGGATAATACAAAAAGAAAAATGAAATCAATTCAAACAACCAAAAATACTATTTTTGATGCGAAGTGAAAATAAAGGCACAAATAGAAATTATAGGAAAATAAACAGTCTCACAAATGCAAAAATATGGTATAAAATAATTTACCACATCTAACAAGTAGATAGATAAAATGCAGGAAGAAAAATGAAAAATAGACAAAAAATGGGTCGGTCAACACACCAGTATATTTGCCTTCAGAAAGATATTGACTTAAATTGAAAAAATGATGCTTGAATCTTGAAAAAAAATCCAAAATATGGTGTGAAAATAATATTTTTTTGCATTTTCTATGTATTTCTCTCTTTAGAATATTTTCTCTCTCCTTAAAATGACTAACCTTTGCTCAAAATGACCCAATTAGTTTTTATGCACGGACCCCGAGACATAAAACGGGCATTTTGAGGCGGCCAAAATAGCTGTTTTTAGGGGTGAAATGCCCATTTTGAGAAAATGGCCATTTTGACATATCAAGGCAACCATTTTGGCCAGCCCAAAATGGTCGTTCCGTATGCGAGAATGCTTATTTAGGTTGGACAGTCCAAACGGCTATTTTTTTACTCCAGAATAGCCATTTCTGGGTTTTTTTTAGAGAAGGTTTTAAGATCTTTGGTCCGAACCTAAAAAATCCTTTTTTGGGACTTTTTTTGTCCTTTTCATCCTCATTAGGCAAACTGAACTTAGGAGCCCTCAAAACCCATTGTTTACACGACATCAATTTGGTCCTTCGGACCATCCACAACCACAGGACATCTCAATATCAGAAACATTTTCAAATAAGCAACAAAATATAGTTTAAAACTTTTTTGAATAGTTACAAAATAATAATAATAATCCCATATTTGGCCTAGTCCCTCTTATGTTACATAAAGTGCCATATAACTATTTACATCACAAAAATAACATCCACAAATTAGCAAAATACCCAAAAAGTAGCTTGCTCTTAATCTACAACAAATTCGAAGCTTTAACTCTAATTTGGTTCTTTAACCTAAACTTCACAAATAAAATGATTCGTTAAGAAAATTTTACTTAGTGGTGAAATTAAGGAAATATAAGGTGCTTATGCATCATCAAGCATACGTATATGAAATGGCAATTAAAATACACATAACTACACACATATATGTCTATGTCATACTTAGAGTAAAAATAAATCATATAAGTATGCATCAACTTCATGAAAAAATAACAACATAACTAAATGTTCCAATGAATAACAAATTAGTTCTTTATGTAAATTAATGCATATACTTAGGAAAACACTTATCTATACTGGATAATGAGGACATTGGGCCACTGAGGCCATTTGGACCACTAAAGCCCATATAGTGGTCCCAAAGGTCATTCCTAGACTCAAAATTCATTTATAGATTCTAAAGTTATTACTAGACCAAATGGTCATAATTTAGACCGATCGGTCATTACTGGGCATTAAGGTCATTAAAAAGACACACAAGTGTCCTAGTAGCAGCTATACCCCTAGTTGACTAGTCAACCTATCCAATCTAGGTTGTTAACAAGCATATGCTAATCACCACATTTTAATTTCCTATTTAATCGATTTAAATAGCTTAGTTAAATTTAACAAGGTGGTTTGGCCAATAAATAACCAATTAGGAAATAATATCTATTATTCTCATCTAACCATACACATATAATATAGCATAATCATCAACTAATTAGGACATCAATAATTTTATGCCATATCCATCCTTCCATGATGTAACTGTGCTATATAAGGCATATATTCTAACAAAAAATGACATTTTATATCTTTAGCATAATTCAGCCATAATGTGTCTCTCATAGCATTTATCAAATTCAAAAGGTAATAAGTGTAGCATTATGCAACTTCACATAAAATAAGTATATGACATTTAAATATGCCATGATACCACTCAAAATGATATAATGTCCAAAATTAGCATACACATCTAAAGCAAGTTACATAAGCATTATAATGAATACATTGGTATTAAAACCTTCACTTGAACATGTATATTTTCCATAGATTCACATACATCTATGATATAAGCCATTCAGCCATACCACACCTACACATACTATTACATCCATTTTTCAAGTTTAAAGTACTAACACAATATATGATGTATCTACTTAAGAATTTAGGTGTAATATGCCAATACATGACCATTATCAAAATGCCACATGCATTCCAAGAACTTATATCATTTGGCCATTATAGCATCCTAACACTTCTATGTACATTCATGCTTTATTAACATCACACATCATGTGTATTTCACAAAAATCACCTTAATTATGTAAATAGCTAACTTACATGCATTTATCAACTTATAAATGCACAAGCCTAACTTTTACAATTTTGATCCTAGCTACCAACACTTCAACACAATTAATTAAACATAATTCATGCATTTATGTCAATCATAAATATCACTCTTAACATCACTAACACACATAATCACTCATAAATGTTAGTGTTAAAATGTCATACTTCCTTATTCATTACATACATACAAAAATGCACATACACATAGACACACATTAAATTTCTAAAATTTCACTCACTATGAGTTCAACAGGTGATTACGATAACATTCATGCCTTCGCTTTACCTTTATCCTTCCGATTATCACCTAAGTCAACTACTAATTATAAAGTCAATTTTATAAAAATCATATAAAATCAAATACATTATAAAATTTAAATTTGATAACATAGATAGACCTTTGGGCACCTATAGAATATGGGAAAATATTGGAACTTGAAAAAACTTACTTGAACTAAAAATTATCACTATTCATCGAGACTTAATTCTGAGCAAATCTTTCAACTTTTCCATGATTTCTCATTTCTACTAATTTTTATAAGTCATAAAGGCTTGAAGGTGTTGATTGAGTGTGAGAGATTAGAGAGATTTATGGGATGGAAGGAAGAAAAATTACTATTTAATGAAGGAGGAGTGTGTTGGCAATTAAATGCGAAAGAGGAAGAATAAGACTATTCGACATTTGACCAAATAAATCTATTTTGACTTATTTATAATATGGACAAATTTCCTCTTAAATCCCTCAACTTTTCCTTTCTTATTTCCATTCCAATTAGCCTTAATTAACCTCAAATGAGCTCTCTCAGAATCATATAATTAATGCCCTATAACCCTTTACATATTAAGCTCAAAAACAAGAAAAACATTATAAAATGCCATTATTTACTTTTTTCCCATTTTTAGTAAAAATACTTCCCAAACTCTAAAAATTTCAATTCTAGTGTCAATGAATGATATAAAATATTTGAGTGTTAGGTTGTACTAATCTCAAAATTTTTTTAGCAACTTTTAAATATTTTTACAGTTCAACTAAAACTAGGTCACTATTCATGTGACACTACCATAAAACTTAACTGTCATTTTTAACCATATAAAAAACTTCACTTTCACTTCAAATTTCACCCAAATATATGTTATGATTAACACTTCCATTCAATAATATTAGTGCTCCTAGCCTTGCGAAAATATTATTCACATCCCAAGAAGTACTATTCATAACACCAGGGATTTTTAGGTGCCACATTTCTTCCCCTCTTAAAAGAAATTTTGCCCTAAAATTACTTGGTTTGAATAGATGTGGATATTGCTCTCTCATCTAAGCTTCTATCTCCTAAATAGCTTCTTTAATTCCATGGTGTCTCTAAAGCACTTTCACAAGCAATACGGTCTTGTTCCTTAGTTCTTTCACCTCTATTACTAAAATCCTCACAAGTTCCTCTTCATAAGACAAGTTTTATCTGATCTCTACTTTTTCTATTGACAGTACATATAAAGGATCTAATCTATACTTTCAAAACATAGGCACATGGAAAATGTCATATATAAGTTAAAGCTTAAGAGGCAAAGCTAGTTTGTAAGATACTAGCCCCACATGCTCTGCCACTTTGTATGGACTAATAAACCTCAGACTTAACTTTCCTTTCTTGCTAAAACTGGCAAACCTTTTTCCAAGGTGAAACTTTTAGAAACACCTTATCTCCCACTTCGTACTAAATATCCGTCCTCTTCATATCAACATAGGACTTTTGTCTATCTGAAGCTTCTTTCAATTTATCTTTAATAATCTTCACCTTCTCTTTAGCATCCATAATTAGATCTAGCCCTATTAACTTGGTCTCACTTAGCTCATTCTAGTATAAATGAATTCTACACTTCATTCTATATAGAGCTTCATAAGGAGCCATTCCTAAGCTTGCTTAAAAACTATAGTTGTAAGCAAGCTCTGCTAAGGAAAGATAAGGATCCCAGCATCCCATAAACTCTATAACATAACTTCTCAACATATCCTTGAGCACTTAACAAACATACTTAACATGGACATCACATAGATAACTTGGTACCAAAATCACTCAAGTACCAAGAGTTACTTGAATGACTCTTTTTTATTTACCATCAGTTTAAGGATGAAATGGTATACTGAAACTCAATCGAGTGCCCAAAGAATTATGAAGCTTCTTTTAAAACCTCAAAGTAAACCTTAGGGCTTGGTCCAATATGATTAAAGTAGGCACTCCATAAAATTTGACAATCTCATAAATGTTAAATTCTATAAGTTTCTCCAAAGAGCAGTCCATTAAGACTGGTATTAAATGTGTAGTCTTAGTCAACTAATCTACCACATCCCAAATTAAGTCACATATGCTACATGTCATAGGTAAACCAATAACAAAGTCCATTGTGACCCTATCCCACTTCCACTTAGGAATTGCTATAAGATTGAGCAATTCAAAGGGAACCTGATGCTCAGCCTTTACTTGTTGACATATGAGGCACTTGGTCACAAACTCTGACACATCTCTCTTTATACCCAGCCACCAATAAGATAACTTCATATCTTGATACATCTTGGTGCTACCAAGATGCGTGTCATAAGAAACACTATGAGCTTCTTTAACTCTTCCACATCTAGTACACATAACCTATCATTGTAGTACAAATAACCAACACTCTTGATTTCATACTCAATAATCTTCCCCTCTTAAATGGCACAAATCACACTTATTTGCCTATAATCATCCTTTTGAGAATCCTTTACTTGTTGTAGCAAACTAGGTGTTACTTGTAACTCTAACAACAGAGCAATATCATCTATGAGTTGCAATTTGACATTCATGGCTCTTATAGCTACCATGAACTTCCTACTAAGAGCATCTTCCATAACATTAGCTTGTCTTAGATGATAATCAATCAAGCAATCATAGTCCTTAATCAATTTTATCCATTATCTCTTTCTTAAATTCAAATCCTTTTAGGTAGAAAGATACTTCAAACTCTTATGATCTATGTAAACTTAACACTTTTCTCTATAAAGATAGAGCCTTTAAATCTTTAAGGCAAAAACAATTGATGCAAGCTTTAGATCATAAGTAGGGTAGTTCTTCCCATGCATTTTTAGTTGTCTTGAAGCATAAGTAACAATCTTACCTTCTTACATTAGATCAAACCCTAACCTATTATGAGATGTATCACTATAGATAGTAAAATCCTTCTTAACACTAACTGTATAAGGATAGAAGCTTCTATTAACATAGCTTTTTGCTTATCAAAATGCTCTTAACATTTGTCATCCCATATAAACTTCACATCTTTCTTTAACAACTGAGTCATAGGTGCTGCAATCAAGGAAAAACCCTTAACAAACTGTCTATAATATCCAGCTAAACCAAGGAAACTTTTGATCTCTATTGTGTTTCTAGGTGTCTTCCATTCCATAATATCTTTTATCTTACTAGGATCCACTCGAATACCTTCTACATAAGCTGTGTCCTAAGAAAGACACCTCACAAAGCCTAAACTTGCACTTGCTAATTTTTGCATGTAGTTTCTCATCTTATAGAACTTGAAGAACTATTCTCAAATGTTGTTCATGTTCTTCCTTACTCTTCGAGTGTACCAAGATATCGTCTATGAAGACCATCACAAACTAATCTATGAAAAGTTAAAAGACTCAATTCATGAGATCTATGAAGGCTACAGGAGCATTGGTAAGCCTAAATGGCATTACCAAAAACTCATAATGGCCATAACACATCCTGAAAGCAATTTTGGTCACATTTGCCTCTTTAACCCTCAACTGGTAATAACCAAACCTCAAATTGATCTTAGAAAACACTCTATCTCCTTTAAGCTAGTTAAACAAATCATCTATCCTTTGGAGAGGATACTTGTTCTTGATAGTCACCTTGTTTAACTATCAGTAGTCTGCACATAACTGAAGAGAACCATCATTCTTCTTAACAAATAAAATCAATTCTCCCTAAGGTGATACACTCGGTATTATAAAACTTATATCAAGAAACTCTTGCAACTGAACCTTCAATTCCTTCAACTCTATAGGAGCCATTCTATATAGAGTTATAGATACTAAAGTAGTGCTAAGTAAAACTTTTATACTAAACTTGAGTTCCCTTTTTAGTAGCAAATTGGGTAACTCCTTAGGAAAAACATCTACATACTCTAACACCATTGGTAGAGGACTAGCATCTAACTTACTCTTGCTAACATCATTCATATGTGCCATGAATGCTTAAAAACCCTTTCTCAACATCCATCTAGCTTTAACAATTGATATCATATTACAGAGAAAATTTGTTCTCTCACCAACCACTATAACCTCCATTCCACCATCTACCTTGAGAGATTTTCACTTATGACCATAATCCACTACTGCTTAATATTTTGACAATCAATCCATGCCCGTAATCAAGTAAAACTTATCAAAAGGTAGCTCAATGAGATCACCAAAAACTAATGTCCTTATACTATTATGGGACATTCTTTGCAGACCTTACTCACAACTATGTGTTGGCTTATAGGTTTACTAACTATAATCTTTATCTCAAGGTTTTTTGATGCTAACCCCTGGTCTTGTGCCCATGCAGTACATATATATGATTTCGTACACCTCAGATCAATCAAAGCTAATGTAACATAATCAAAGGGAAGAAAGGTACCCACTATCATATCAGGCAAGTTAGTCTTTGCTCTGGCTTTGATGGCGTACTACCTAGTAGGCCCTCTAGCCTTAGCTCTACTCTCAGATCTACCTCTTTGAGTACCTACTGTCTTCTCACCTCAATTCCCTTTCTGTCCTTTAATCGATTTAGGTGTAGATCCTTATCCATCCTTAGACTATTTCGGGCAATCCTTGATGAGATAGCCTGTTGCATCATATCCAAAATAGACTCTAAGTCTCGATCTCTAGCACTCCCTGTTACATCTCTTATGGTAGGTTTGACACTTAGGCCACTAATTGCTTTGAGCAATAGTAATTGTAGCACTAGCAACCTAAGATTATTACTATCTGGACTTACTCTATGTTCCTTATCTGACCCTACATTTGGGTCTACTGTGGTGATCCTGACTGAGTCCCCTTAAGATTCTTATTTGAATGCTAGGTTGTATTAACTAATCCCTGACCATAAGTTCTCTTCTTTTATTGATAGAATTCTCTCTTCTCCTTTTATACTTCCTCTACCATAAGGCAAGCTAATACCAACTCAGAGAAGTCTTGAATCTTCATAGGAGTTATGTTTGCCTTAATCTCTACACTCAGCCCCTTCTTAAACCTCTTGCATCTATCACCTTCTATCTAAACCATGTCCTTGGCATATCTACTTAACATGACAAAATCCTTCACAAACTTAAGTCTCGACCTCTATCCCTACTTAAGGTTATAAACTCTTTTCTTCTAGCATCTAGTTACTGCTAAAAAATGTACTTCTTTTGGAACTTCTCTAAGAAGTAGTCCCATGTCAAGTTAACCTCGTTCTTGTGTTCTATTAGAGCTTCTCACCACTTGAATGCTTCTTCTTGAAATAAAAAAGTGGCATATATAACTTTCCCTTTTAGTGTGCACTTTTCGATCCAAGTAGCACTCTAGTTCACTTGCATCTGTAATAACTCTTCCTTTAAAATCTCTGGCACCTCTTTTCTTAATCCTATTAAGATAGGTCTTCTAGAGAGCTTGAGGTACTAGAGGTGGCTACTAAATTAGTGGAGGTGATAGATGTGCTACCCTAATAGCCTATCTTAGTAGATCTAACATCACTCTTAAGAACATTAGTGGTACTTATGCTGCTAAAGATACTTGCCTAGCATCACTCCTAGAGGTAAACATGGTTTTACTAGATCTTTGCCCAACCATAGTTGAAGTATGGCTCTCAACCTCTTTCTCACTATAAGGCATATTTGAACTCATTGCAAGCTATGGGCAAAAGAATAGATTATAAGCCTTAACACTATATTATCATGTGATGTAAGTTCAAAACTAATGGCACTTATACATAACCCTTAGACACTAAGGAATGCCTAAATCAAAGCTTTATTAACACCAAATGTGACACCCTTTGCCCGATCTAGTTGCTAGACTCGAATAAGGGTTGCACACATAAACGTGTTACTAAGCTTACTTATCCCGTATACCACTACTCAAAAATATGAGTAAATTAAAACCTCCTTTAAAACATGTTCAATTTAAAATTTAAGTCTCAAAAATTCTACTTTTAAAATAATTAAAATCCATTTAGCAAGTTATATTCATTTTGGGAATCCTAGTGTCGAAAATCCAATAGCATAACGGTTGTACTAGTACACTATCCCAAAATAAATAGTAACATTCATATGAAAATAGCACTTCTATAATTCAATCATCTCATTCTCAACATCAATTTGGTCCTTTTGACCATCCATAACCATAACACATCTCAATATCAAAAATATTTTCAAATAAGCAACAAAATAAAGTTAAAAACCTATTTGAATAGTTACAAAATAATAATAATCCCAGATTAGTCCCAATCCCTCTTATGTTACATACAAGTGTCATCTAACCATTTACATCATAAAAATAATACATACAAATAAAAAAATACCCAAAGTAGCATGCTTTTTATCTACAACAAATTTGAAGCATTGACTCTAATATGGTTCTTCAACCTATGTATCGCAAATAAAATGATTGGCTAAGCAAATTTTGCTTAGTGGTGAAATTAAAGAAATTTAAGGTGCTTATGCATCATCAAGAATATATATATAAAATGGCAATTCTAATGCACATAACTACACATATATATGTTCATGTCATACTTAGAGTAAAAACAAATCATATAAGCATGCATTGACTTCATAAAAAAATAACAACCTAACTAAATGTTTCGATGATTAACAAATTAGTTCTCTATGTAAATTAATGCCTATATTTAGGAAAACACTTATCTATACTAGATAACAAAGACACTGAGCCACTAAGGCCATTTGGACCACTAAGGTCCATATACCAGACCCTAAGGTTATTCTCGGACTCGAAAGTTATTTTCAGACTCTAAAGTCATTATCGGACCAAATGGTCATAATCTAAACCCATAGGCTATTACCAGGCCCTGAGGTCATTAAAAAGATATAAAAGTGTCCTAGGAGTTATTATACCAGTAGTCGATCAATTAACCTATCCAAACTAGGTTGTTAACAAGCATGGGCAAATCACCATATTTTCATTTCTTATTTAATTGATTTAAATAGCTTATATAAATTCAACAAGGTGGTTAGGCCAATAAATGACCAACTGAGAAACAATATCTTTTATTCTTATTCTATCATACATATATAATATAGCATAATTGTCAACCAATTAGGACATCAAAAATTTCATGCCATATCCATTCTTACATAATACAAGTGTGCTATATAAGGCATATATTACAACAAAAATTGACATATTATGGCTTTAGCATAATTCAGCTATAAAGTCTCTCATAAATTTTATCACATTCAAAAGGCCATAAACATAGCATTATGTAACTTCTAACCTAAAAAAAGCATATGACACTTAAATATGCCATGATACAACTCAAAATCACATAATGTCCAAAATGAGCCTATACATCCAAAGCAAATTACAAAAGTATTATAATGAATACATTGGTCTTAATACCTTCACTTGAGCATGTATATTATGCACACACTCACATACATCTATGGTATAGGCCATTTTGTTGTACCATAACAACACACACTATTACTTTGATTTTTCAAATTTGAAGCACTAACACAATAATGATGTATCTATATGAGAATTTATGTGAAATATGCCAATTTATGATCATTATCAAAATGCCACATCCATTCTAAGACCTTACATCATTTGGCCATTATAACATCCTAACACTTCAATATGCATTCATGCTTTATTAACATCACACATCATGTGCATTTAACAAAAAAATCACCTTAATTATGTAAATGGCTCACTTATATACATTTGTTAACATACAAATGCATAAGCCTAACTTTGGCATTTTTGGTCCTAGCTACCAACACTCTAATACAATTTATTCAACATAATTCATTCATTTATTTCCATCATAAATATCACTCCTAACATCACTAACACACATAATCACTAATAAATGCTAAATTATCATACTTCTATATTCATTACGTACACACAAAAATGTACATACACATACTTACACATTAAATTTCTAAAATTTCACTTACTACGTGTTCAACAGGTGATTACAATCACTCTCATGCCTTTGCCTTACCTTTATCCTTTCGATTCTCACTCGGGTCAACTGTTAATTATAGCTTTGATTTTCTAAAAATCGTATAAAATTAAATACGATTCAAAAATTAAACCCGACCATATAGATATACTCTTGGGTACCTATAGAACACAAGAAAAATATTGAAACTTTGAAAAACTTACCTAAACTAAAAATGGTCACTATTTATCAACACTTAATTTTGAGTAAATCTTTTAGTTTTTCTATTATTTCTCACTTCTACTAGCTTTTAAGAGTCATGGAGGCTTAAAGACTTTGATTGGGTGTAAGAGATTAGAGAGATTTACATGATGGAAGGAAGAAAATTACTATTCTATGGAGGAGGGTGTCGACAATTAAAGGGGAAAGAGAAAGAAAGAGGCTATTCCACATTTGACCAAATAAATCTATTTTGACCTATTTATAGTGTGGACAAATTTTCTCTTAAATCCCTCAACTTTTCCTTTCTTATTTCCATTCTAATTACCTTAAATTAACATCAAATAAAATCCCTTAAAATCATATAATTAATACCCCTTCTAAAAATTACAGCTCAAAAAATAAGATAAATCGAATAAAATGCCATTATTTACTTTTCCTCATTTTTAGTAAAAATACTTCATGAACTTTAAAAATTCTAATTCTAGTGCTAATAAACTATTTGCAATATTTGAGTATCATGTTGTACTAATCCCAAAATTTTATGAGCAACGTTTAAATATTTTTACGGTTCAGTTAAAACTAGGTCACTATTCACGTGACACTGCCATAAAAATTAATTGTCATTTTTAACCACCTAAATGACTTCATTTTGACTTTAAATTTCACTCAAAATTATGTTATGATTAATACTTCAATTCAATAGGATTAATGCTCTCAACCTTTCATGTCCTGGGAAGTACTATTCATAACACTAGTATTTTTCGGGCATTACAAGCAAGTAGGGGGAAAGGCAAGGAGAGGGTTTTAAGTAGCTTATTTGGTGACTTTGATAACCTTTGTAAGTTTATACAATAACCTATATCCATGTGCATGTGAATTGGTTCATTAAAGTGTGTGCTATGATATAAATTTGTATTTAAGTGATAAAATTTAATGTGTGGTAGTTATAGGTAGTTAAATTACATTGAATGCATGATTAATTGGTGACAATTAATGAAGAAAAATAGGTTATATATATGATATGTAAGAAGTCAAAACCTATGATATGGTTTTAGGTAGATGTTGAATGTTAATTTGCTTGAATTATATGCTAAGTTAAATTGATTGCATGGTATGTGTGTTTAATACTAAAATTAGGTTGCAAAGATTATAGAGGGTATGAAATGATAATTTTAGTATAGGGCAAAGTATGAAAAATTGATGTTAGGGTGTATGTGCACTTTAGCCAAAACATTAGACAATGGTGATAATGGAATGCATTTGTTTTATGATGTTTATATAATTTTATATAAAATGGCATGATCATATTTAGAGCTATGAAAGTAATATATAACATGAGAAGAGAACATAATTGAATATGGTTTAAAGCATGAAAAGACATAGAGAAGAGTATGTAGGTGTATGATATATGGAATAAGGTAATGACATGAATTATAAACTTATGGATATGGAATACTAAAGACATGTTGCATACATAATATGGATGAATGGTCTATTTGAGATATGGTTTCTTACCTTTTTATGAAGTAATACCTATTAGCTTAAGACATGTATTAGATGATGCTTCATGTATCCATGATCAAAATATGGTATGTAAGGATGATAAAACATATATAATCTAAATTATGAGCCAAAGGTAATGAATGTTAAATTGCATGTAACTATGTGAAACATAAATAAGAACTTACTTGCCCATATGAATATAGACAACCTAGTCTTGGTAGGTTGACCAAACAACTAGGGAGATTAGTAGTTGTTAAGGCACTTTAGTGCTTATTTAAGACCTTTGGGCCACTATACATGGCTTTTGAGCCGTAAGTATGGTCTCTAGACCCCCCATACTTACCTTTAAGCTATTATTTGATGTAAGAGCTTCGTGGTTACTATAAGACCTTTACTATCCCTGAGTGACATTAGTGGTCCTCGATTATATA
>CANXYI011529147.1:0-24381 GCA_948208565.1 Hura crepitans
CCTCAATATATAAATGCATAAGTAGTGGCTCCCAATGAGTGTAATAGTGGAAAAGTGATAAAAATGCTCAGTTTCTTTGTGGCTGAGCTAGTCAAGTGCTACCACATGCTCGAGCATGGGTTAATGACATGGCCAGCTCTGTTAGCATTTAAGTGGCATGGTGTAATATGTAAAAAGTATGTAGAGATGGATTTTGAAGTATGCAAAGTTAGTTGTATGAAAAGAAATGAAAAAATGAAGTTTTTGTAGAAAATTTGGATAAAATAACTATTTTGATTATGGCAAAACGGCTGTTTTTCAAACTAAAATGGCCATTTTGAACAACAAAAAATGGTAATTTTGCGTCAATATGAAATGGTAATTTTCTTCATAGGAAATAACCATTTTATTTCCAATGAATACGACCATTTTGTCTTCAATCAAAAATGGCCGTTCACGCCTTGATCACAATAAATAGCCATTTTTGAGTGAAAAATGGTCGTTTTAGCCTTCTTGCTTATAAATGCAATTATACATGCATATATTCTTATGCCACTCGGGTTTTCTTTGCTTTCTACATCAATGAGTGATGAATTTCTTCAAAAACTCTATAAAATTCTTAGTCTTACCTCTACCTAGGCAAATCCAACTTTGGCTCCTTTTAATGGCTTAAAATTTCTCTAATGGGTCTAACTTGATCTACCTTTTTTTAGAGCTGCAACTCATTTCTAGGACTCGCAATTTCACATTTTTTTATTCTTGCATCAAGAGTTATTCCTTTATCCAAAGAATTTACTATAATATTAAAGGTGTCCTATTATTTTAAGACACCACCTTGCTATCCCAACTATGTTCCCTATTACCTATATGAGGCAGTTTATGCATTAGGGTTACTACCTTCATTGACTATTAGATGGGTTCTGAAGAGAGAACTAATTTCTTTAAACTCCCTACTAGTTTATTCTAATAGTTATATAAACATCCCATCTCTATGTGTAAGTGTATACTTATTCGTTTTCTTTGCCAAATACCTCACTATTACTTCTAAAGGCCATTTTAGAGACTATTTGCTATTCAACGTGACAAATGACATGGCTAAGGGCCTAAACCCTTTTCCCCTGATCCTTGCTAAAATTGTCATGGGACTAGATGCAGTGCAACCTGGTGAAGCCAGTTTCTTCCATAGGAGCCCACTTTTGCATCAGGTTTTTTTTAATAAACTGCCCTTAACAGGTTTTCACCCTATTCTTAATCTACCTTTTACTTAGGTAGCCCTTTTAAGTTTTCATTCCAAATAGACTAATTAAGGATAAACTGCCCTCAATGGGTTTTCACCCTATCCTTAGCTTGGCTCTTGCTTAAGAAGCCTTTTTAGGTTTTCATTCCTAATAACTTTTTATTAGATATGGTTACAACAGAAGCTTCGTTTGCCAAACAATCCTCTCTCTCATGTTCTTAATTATTATAGTCTGAAATATTTACTACCTCGAGCTATTCTGTATCATTTTTTAGATGTTGAGCAATGGGTCCTTTGGTTGGGTAGTATAATTAATGATAGTATAAATTTTAAGAGCCCATGGATTTGCTTATAGTATGTGTGACAGAGTGGTGTATTCAGCTATGTTCCATTAGTCAGTTTGCATAAAGTAACATTTTGCAATCCTAATTGTTGTGTGAGGTAGTTTAGTGAGACTAAAGGCATAATTACTCATCCATTATCCTTCAGAAAAGGAGATTTATCTATCACTTTTGCTATTGGATATCATGATTTATGGAAGCAATTACCCCTGAAGGTCAAAATTCTTTCTAAAGCTACTTGTAATTTTTAGACTTTTAATTGCATACAAAGAATGGGTAACTAGCTCTTCTAGAGATAACCAATCCCGTTGGTTGAAGATACAAGGTGAAAGCAATAATAAGAGACAAAAAAATCTAAAAATACAGTCTTTTATTGCTTCTCTGAATTTGAATACAAAATAATATAATTTGAATAACAATATATCTATTTCTATGGTCCATAAGATGTTCAATCGAGATTATTAAAATGGTCCTATCTACTTACATCACATTGGCATTTATGATAATCACAATGTGACATTAATGCAATAACACATATCCTTGTTTAATCAAGGGAAATCTTAATTACATCTTAAATTCCCATCATTAATTAGCCCTCATGGGTTTTCTTGAATGACTATTTTCTTTTAGCCCATTAATTAGAGCATGAATTCCTTTTTTCTATTTTCACCTTATTGGGGCACCCACTTTTAGAAAGATCGCCTTTTTTTTAAAATTTTGACCTGTATGGCTATTTTTTCTCATCTTTTTCTCTTTTATTTATCTTTAGCCATAGAACCATTTTAACCTATCAATGTTTACAGGCTCTTTGAACTTATTTCCATTACAATTTGTAAGGATTGTAGTGCCTCTTGGCAACAATTACTTAACGATGAATGGTTTTTCCCAATTCAATTTGAATTTTCCCCTCAAATTAGTTAGACCTAGTCTCATCTATTTAAGGACTAAACCCTCTTCTTTCAACTTTTGAATCTTTACCTTTTAACCAAAAGCTCGTGCCATTCTTTTCTTGTAAACTTGATTGTGATAATTAGCCCTTAAGCGATTCTTATCTAACAAGTTCAATTATTGGAACCTTTGCTCAGTCCAGGCTACTTCAAGAATCTTACTTCTAAAACCACCCATAAGGACTAGATTGCAACTTCTGTAAAGAGTAATGCATATATCCCATATACTAAGGAAAATGATGTAGCACCTCTTAAAGTCTAAATAGTCATCGTGTAACCCCAAAGAGCAAATGGAAGTCTATCAACCTTATCTCTATAAGTTCTAACTATCTTAGCTAAGATCTTTTTGATATTCTTATTTGTTGCTTCAACTACCCTATTGGCTTGTGGTCTATAAAGAGATGACTTATGATGTTGTATCTTGTATTTTTGCAATAGTGGCTTTGTCTTAGCCTAAAATTGGACACCGTTATCTTAAATTATGTGGTATGAGACCCTGTATCTGCAAATCAGATACTTATCTATGAACTTAGCCATTTTTTATGCCTAATTTCTTAAAAGATTCTACTTCAACCCACTTAGAGAAATAATCAATGGTTACCACAATGCAATGATGCCTATTTGAAGTTATCGAATGTATCTCTTCGAACATGTCTATCCCCCAAGTAGCAAATGGCTAAGGAGATGATAAATTATGTAACTCTGATCTAAGCACATGTCTTAAGTCCCTATACTGAGGACACATATGGCACTTCTATACATACTTTAAGGAATCATAGTCCATAGTAAGCTAGAAAAATCCTTGACACATGATCTTTCTTGCTAACTCTAGACCATTCATGTGTGTGCCATAAAACCCTACATGTATCTCTTATATAACGTTCTCTATTTCTTTTTCATCCAAACAATAGAGATGAATACTATCTACTTGCCTTTTGTATAAGACCCCGTCTACACTGATGAACTGGGTTGACAACTTTCTCAATACCTTTTTGTCTCTATCCGTGGCTTCTTTAAGAAAGACTTTATTTTCTAAATAGTTTTGGATGTCATAAAACCAAGGCTTACCTCCTTATTATTTAATTTCTATCACATGTTCTACCTTATAGCAAAGCCTTTCTAAATTGGAAATAAGGAATAGCTTCATAACTATTCCTTCTGGGTTATCCCACATAGAGATTAAGCTAGCTAATGCATCTGCTAGCTAATTCTTATCCCTTAACAGGTGACGAAAAGTGCATATTTTGAAGTGTTTATTGATGGATCTCAAATACTCTGCATATGGCATTAATTTCTCTTCTCGGATAGTCCATTCCTCATTGGTCTCACACTACTAGAGATAAGTTTCTGAATACCTCGACTATTTTTACATCGAGAGCTAATAATGCTTTAAACCTATAAATGCAAGCTTCATACTCTGCCATGTTATTTGTAACTTTATACCTTAACATTCTAACTAACAGTAACTTCTCTCCTTTAAGGGTTACTAGAATTACCCCTACTCCTGCCCTTTACTATTTATTGCTTCGTCAAAGTACATTTGTCACCATTGGACTACGATTGGCGTTAGATTCTAGTCTGGGAATTTAAACTCTAGTAACTCACCTTTTAATGGATGGTTAGCTAGAAACTTTGCTATTGCACACCCTTTTAGGGTTTTCTGTATTATATACTAGATGTCAAACTCTTAGAGCAAGAGAAGCCACTTACTCATTCTTCATACCAAAGATAGCACTGTCTAAAGATATCTTAAAGGATTATGTTTTGACACTACCTATACTATATATGATTGGAAATAATGCCTCAGTTTCTTTGAAGCCCATGCAACTACTAAACAAATCTTTTCAAATTCCACATACTTGGCTTCAAAAGGAAAAAACTTCTTGCTCAGTAGTAGGTTGCAAACTCAACACCAAATTCATCCTTTGGTGCTACCATAGCTCCCACTGAGCTTTTTTCAATAGATAGATAGAGAATAAATGGCTTTTTATGCCTTGGCAATTGTAAAACTAGTAAATTTATCAGGTGTTCCCTGATAGTGTCGAAAGTCTTTTAACAGTTATTGTTCCACTTAATCAATTGGTTCTTTTTAAGAACCTTAAATATAAGCTCCAATATGGTGGTAAAGTTGCTTATAAATCGGCTAATATGTTGTATTATAGCCAAAAAAAACCCGTTATCTCCTTTTCTTTCTTTGGAACTGGCATCTCTGTAATAGCTTTAACTTTATCTGGGTCCACCTTAATCCCTATCTAACTCACTATATGCCTTAAAAGCTTACCTAAAATTAACCTAAAAAAGCATTTCTTAGGATTCAAAAGCATATTATACTTGTCAATCCACTGAAAGAACTTCTTAAGTGCTTTAAAATGTCCTTCCTTGGTAACGGATTTGATCATCATATTATTTATGTAGTCTTCTACTTTCTTGTGTATCATATTATCTAAAATCTTCGTGGCCATTCGTTGGTAAGTTACCCTAGCATTCTTCCACCCAAAAGGCATGACTCTATAATAGAATGCCCCTCATTCAATGATAAAGGTGGTTTTTATCTTATCTACTATCTTGTTTAGAATCTTATTATAGCCAGCATATTCGTCAATAAAATTGTGCATCTTACACATTGCTGCACTATCAACTAGAACATCTATGTATGGTAGTGGAAAATTATCTTTTGGGTAGGCCTTGTTTAGATCATTGTAATCTATACACATTTTAGCTTTACCTTCTTTTTTGGCAATAAATACCACATGGGCTAACTAGGTCAAATATTGTACTTCTTCTAAGAACTTAGCTTTAATCTGCTTGCATACTTCTTCTTTTATTTTCTCTGCCCATTCTAGTCTCGTTCTCCTTAATTTATGTTTTACTGGTTTTGCTTCTAGATATATATAGATGGCATGCTCAGTTATCTTCCTATTTACTCTGAGCATATCTTCATAGGTCTAGGCAAAGACTTTTTCATATTGTTTTTAGTATTCTCTCGAATTTTATCCTCTCTTTGAGAGTTATATCAGATGCAATTAAAATTTCTTTGGGATTTTTATTGACATTGAGAATAAATGAGGTAGTATTGATTGAATTAATGTCAAACATGTTGTGTGTGTCATGATTATCATTATGCATTATGCAAATAGATGCAACATCACAAAAATAAGCAAAATTGTTCATCTTATTAACATAAGAAGTAGAAATATCATCATTAAAAAGTTTAAGTACATATAAAATTTTAGAAAGTTCTTCTAAGAAGCTATCTTCTTCTTCCCTTTGTCTTGTAACAAGGTTATGGTCAGAATTTCTTCATTGTGTTTGATCTCTAGTCAGTTAAATTGGTTATGAATTCTTCATCCCAAAAATCTAAAGTAGTTTTGACTTCACCTGTAGCCCAATCAAACACATCACTAAAGATTTTAAACCCAAGTATAACCTTTCCCTAAATACTATAGGCTTTGATTCTTTATAGTAGCTAATGTTTTCTAAACCTCGAACAAAATTATCTTATAAAGGTGGGATATTTCTTTCCATCTTTTTTGGCTTTAAAGTCTCTAATGTATATCCTAGACCTCTCTAGTTCTTTTGCCCTTTCGATTGTATAGCTACTACCAACCCTTATAAATTATTCTTCAAACTAACACCTAGCAAATAATTCATTTTATTTAGCATATTTACCACTTTAGGGTTGTCATCTTCCTCTTTAGAAAAAAATCTCAACTATGCAAAATCCATTGAATTATTGGTTGGCAATCTCAAGCATTAAAACTTGATTTTCCCTTATAGCTTATATTGTTACTATCTCACTATTATAGGGGATCTTAATCATCTAATGTACTGTTGATGAGACCCCTCCTAACTTGTGGAATCACAATCTTCCTAAAAGTAAGGAGAAGTGAGTTAGGATGTCAAGCTCTATGAACACCACATCATCAATAATTATCCCAGTTTTGACCTTAACCTTAAAGGTGCCATAAATTTAGCACTTAGTGTTGTCGTAAGCCATGATGGTGAATTTAGATTGGGATATCATTGAGTCTTCAATATTATATGTAGCTACTATTTTAAGTGGGCACACATTAATTGATAAACCAATTAACCATTACACATGTTGTGTGCTTGCCATTTACTTCAGCTTTGACATATAGAGGATGGTTGCAATGATGTCCTTCAGATGGAAAGTCTGTATCTAAGAAGCTAGCCTCTTTTTTTTCTTCCCCTTTCACTATCTATAATAGTTGAGATAGAGATACAGTAGTTGATACTATTGCAGTATACAAAGCCTTAACTACTTTCTATCAATGCAAAAGGGACTATGCAACATATCCCAAATTGAAATATATGCAGGAGTTTTCTTAAGTTGCCTCATAATTGCATCCTCTTCTTTATCTATAGCTAGGGAAATTAGTTTCTTTTCAACTTCTAGCACTACTCGACCATTTTGGGTTATCGATTTACCTTCTCCCCCTTCAGCCAACTTCTGCTCACTATCAGAAACAACCCACAAATCTTGAATCTTTTCTTCTTGCTTGCTTTCACTGTCAATATCCCATTTATTAACCACACATATGGACCTTTATTCTATCTCCGCCTTCTTCCTCTCTATTGCCAAGTAATTGTTATTGTATAAGTCTTGCATTATGTACCATTCTAGCAAACTTGAATTAACCATATTCATTAAGAGAGGTATATTAGAATAAGTGTCCTGCCCTTTCTTTCTCTTTTTTAGATTTGGGATCTATCTTGAGTCGATCATATCTTGAATTTTATCTCTTAGAGTGCGAAATCTATTTGTGTTATGGCCTGTGTGCTAATGATATTAACAATACAAATTTGATCTATGATAGGGTGGTTGGCCCTTGCTTCTGGCTAGTCTAGAAGAGAGGGGTTGAAGTTTCCCTTCTTTTTGGAACTGCTTTAGGCACTACGATAATGTCTTACCTAAATTGGAGTAATGTCTTGATATGGCAGACACTTCAGTAGTTTTACTAGTTCCACTATAACTGTTGCCCCGCCCTCCCCCCCATATTCTTATTCCTCAATCCTCTGTGGTTATTAAATCCCCATAAATTCTTTTTCTATTTTGTGTGCTCTTTTTCTAGGTCAATCGTTATATCCTTCAATGATTCCCAACCTTTTAGTCCCTTAGCCTTCAACCATCTTTCATGTTTGGATTGGCATTTCTAGTGAATATATGGATATGATTTAATGTCTCTAGCTTCCTCCTTATTTCTAGAACCCTAGACCTCTATCTCAATAAATACTCTATAAAGGTCTCATTAGGCTTTTGCTTAAGCAACTCGAGGTCTTTCATAGTGACCTCTATATAAGTGATGTAGTAATAGTGACTAATCCTTAATGACTTTTTCCCAATCTTTCTTAACATTTTTCTCTAACCCATTTCTTAACATAATAATATAAGGCTGAAGTAAGCTACCTTCTACTTTGTACAGAGCTTTATGCCATGAGAGTGGTATATTGCTTAATGTGCGCTCTCGGTTCTATAGTTCCATAAACTTAGGTAGATTAGGCATTTTGAATTTAGAGGGCAGCAACTTCTTATATTTTAAAGTGAAATCATCTGAATCTAATCATTTGCCTAAGGGGATGAGCCTGGCTATTGCCTCTATTTTCTTTTCCAACTTTTTCATGGTGGCATTCTTAGTATTAGTGGCACTTTTAGCCTTACAAAGAATCTCCTTCTTCCTTCCATCTTCTTCAGAATTTTCATAGAAATCAAATGCTAAATTAAAAATAAAGCCTCATTTTCCTTTTCTCTTGAGCTTCCAGCTTCCTTCTTTACACTAATTCCCCCAGAAGCAGTAGTTGTTCTCCTAATAGGTGTTGCTAATAGTGCATCAGTAAGAGGTAGTGAATCAAAAGTAGGGATAACCTTAGCTATTGCCCTTGATACTAAGGACATTATTCTTCTTTCAAACTCCTCGAACTTTTGATTTAGCTTAGCATCAAAAGCTTAAGTGGTAACATTTACTTCTTATCCAGCCATTCTTATTATATTTGTGTTATTTGTGGTAAAAGTGATCTCTCTTCGAATTATTCTTCCAATTGACCTGTGTACCTAAGTGACTCGAGGATCTATGATGGCTACAAAATAAGGGGTTAGACATGATGAATGAAAATGTGAAAATGCATAGTGCTAATATATGTTAGTGTTTACAACAACAAACACAAGCAAGAGCCTTCCACCCTTATCACTTCTTGCATACGAGGTTAATGTGTCCTTTCCTAAAAGGGGGTTTATCTATGGGACATTGAGGGCCCTAACAGGTTCAAATAATAAATAATAGATAGGTAAACATTATTTCTCTCTTATTTAAAAGAATGCATGCAAGATATTTGGTCTATATACGTTAGAAATGTTCAATCAAACCAAAATGTGGGGTCTAGACTATCCCAATTAAAAAAGCCTAATAGGTTTAATAGAATTTTAGGATAACTAAGCCATATTTCACAAATGTTAGCCCACATAGCACACAATGTGGCAGTAACTAGGGAACTTAAGGAAAGTTGTTATTATTCATTATATGGGCTCACAGTTAAGTCGCGCAAGCTATGGTCATCCAAGAATTGTCCCTATATATTGGGTCTATCTCATCATGAGCATACAACTGATTGATGCACCATTTAATATAACTTATAAGTACAAGGCTTGGATTTGATGTCACTCTAACAATCCCTCAAATTGAATGAAAATGGGTACTTGCTTTGAAATGGCATCAGGGTGAAAAAGGACACTTTACTTTTTTTAAGGCTCTAGCATGTAATGCAGTTTCAAAAAAAGATAATATTATAAATTCAAAACACAAAATTCCTTATTAATTTGAGAAACTTTTAGAGCATGGTCTTATGGTGTCCCTAATGGAGTTACCACTATTCGTTGTCCTTCCTTTTTAAGGCCATTCAAACTGAAATAACCAAAAACTCAACCTAAATCTCACCTCTCAAGTCTCAAAAGATGAAAAATAAATTAGAGAAATCTTAAGTCATTCCTATTTTATCAGTCAAGAAAGAGAGATTTGGGCACCACAAGGTAAGAGTTGCCACCTAATCGAAGTTGAGAAATACCTTGTAAGGCTAAAACCATAGTGGTTCAGAATCCTACTCTTATTTATATCTCAAGTTAATATGGAACTTCATATTAAATTCATAATTTTATCCTTTTTCTTAAGTGGGTTTTGAGAATAAAATGAAGCATTCAAACATATAGAAATAAAATGAAACAAGCATATTTACAAGGACAAAAAAATACATGAATTTAAAGAAAAATATACATGAAACTAGATGATTGATTTTCTTTGAGAACTTTGGTTCTCGCATGCAAATTTACAAAAATAGATTTTATCATTGTTATGACTTTTATTAAAGAAAAATCAAAGCCCATTTTACTAGAAAAACTATTTAGTTATTTTTTATAACATGTAAAAATCTTTTTCCATTTATTACAACATTCATGAAAAATGTAAAGAAATATTCAAAATGAAAATTAATATTATATAGCAATTACCTAGAATACGTTTTAACCCAAAAAGCTAAAATATAAAAGGAAATTATCTAAAATACATTCTAATCGAACAAAAATAAAATTACATTAAAATTGCTTAAAAATAATACAAAAATAAAAGGAGAAAATTAGGAAGAAAATAAAGATTAAACAAAGTAAATAAATAAAAATAAAATAATAAAACAACAAGATAAAAGGAGAAAAATAATAAAATATTAACTTCACCAAGTGTTTGATAGAAGGGAAAAGATAGGTTAAATAAAATCCCATTGGATCTCAAGGAACTTGCATCACAACAAAAACACAATGTTAGTATGAAAGAAATAATGGAATCAGTATTATGAAAAGAATAAATAATAAAATGACATAAAATAAATAGTTAAATAAAATAATAAATAATATATGAATTAAATCATCACATTTAACTGGTAAATAGATGAAAATAAGAATGAATAATAATTAAATCAAAATAAAGAAAAATACAATATTAATAATGGATAAATAAAATAAGGGTACCACATCTAATTGGTAGATGAGTACCTAAATAAAATAAGGTTATCACATTTAACTAGTAAATGGGAAATAAAGAAAATAAAATAAAAGGTACCACGCCTGACTGGCAGACAAATGAAAAATAAAAGAAGGAAGAAAAGAAGAAAAGAAAGAATTAGTAGACCCACCGTATATAAATGCCTTTAAGAATGATCTTCAATTAACTTAGGAGAACAAGTGAAAATAATTTTGGAAAATCCCTTTAAAATTAGAAAAACGGTGTTTAGAAATCATCTTTTATGTTTTTAGGTGTGCACTTGCTGAGAAAAGTCGACCTCTTGTACTGATGTGGGGTTTGACTTTTATACACAATTTTCAAAATAGAAAATAACTATTTTGACCTTAAGCAAATGGCCATTTGGCAAAAACGTCCATTTTATACAACCTGTTTTAGAGTTCGATTGGGATTCTACCATGTGAAATAGTGCTGTTTTTGGAGCCAAAAATGGTTGTTTCAGCAAAAGCGAAAACAACTATTTTGGCCGCAAAATAGTCATTTTGGGAACCAAAACGACACCAATTTGTCCTAAAATGGTGAAAAAATAAAAATTTTGATTTTTAATCATTTTATAAGATATTTTTTCAAAAATTTGACTTCATATTGCAAGGGCTTCACCCCTCGCACCCCCTATTAGCGTCAATGTTAGGCATCGGGCTCGAGCTTGTTAACCTAAGCCTTCAGCCAACTACAGATGCCTATTTTTCTCACATTTTAGGCTACTCCGCAAGCTTATTGAGCTAGGTTAGAGTCCAAATCCAAGAGTTAACTATTTTTCTTGAATTTTGTGAAGAAGACTTTAAATTTGGCAATAACATTCTTATTTATCAAAATTTTTTTGTCTTTATTCATCATTAGACAGTCTTTAAGATGGGAGCCCCAGGGTCCAGTGTCTACATTCAGCCTTCTCATTCATCGAATTTCCCTTTCTTTGCTCATTTTTTATTTTCCCTTCTTCATCACTATAACTAACAATTCCATTTCTCATTTCCCCTTCACAACAATTTCAAACTCGAGAACAAAACATCCCCTTTGGTATCTTTCTCTTCCTTTTTATCTCATCTTTCAATTTCACTTTTAAATCCAATTTCAAAGAGTGAATAGTTTTAATAAAAAAACCCTTTCAATTCCCCTAAATTACAAATAGAATCATTCTAAATTCTTTCTTTCAAATTCTGTTGAAATTGTGTTGATCATTGTACCATGCTTGTTGAATTAAAATTGAAGAAGTAGATGAAATGGCAACTTCTCTGCTTGGCTGGCTTTTTTTTTCTCCCATGATGCCTTCGACTTGAAGATTGAGTTGTTCCTTACTTCTTTTCCTAATGCTAACCATGAACCTTGATCTTTTTGTTATTCCCATGTCTTTAAAAGAATCCCTAAACCACAAAATATTTTTGGCAGAAAGTGGTTTGGGGAAAATATAGGGAAAGATTCCAAAAAATTAGATAGGATCCTTAAAGGTGTCTAATTTCCTATCATATTTACCATTCTTACTCCCTTTTGTCTTTCTTTTATTATTTAATTTATTTAGCTTTAGTGCAATTAGTTTTAACTTGGATAAATTCTCATAAATATTTCTTTAATTTGATTAATTGAGGAAATTTCCCTTTTCTTCCTTAAATTGTACTTTTAATAAGTCAAATTCTCTTTTCTCTTTGTCTCCTAAATTTCTTACTACAAATTAAATCCATATTAATGTTTTTTTAAAGTCCCAATTCCCATTAGTATTAACCTTTTCTAAAGCCTTGAAGTTTTAGGGTGTTACAATTCCTTCCTACTTAAGCAATTTCGTTCTAGAAATTAGGGCAAGTACTTATTTTACTTAACAAAAATATCATCATATACATGTATACCTTATGCTTTCGATAACTTCTCTAAAATAGACACTGATACTATATCTATTGTATCTTTACTTAAATTGTATAAGAAAAATCTCATCTTTTGTCAATATTTAAAAACCTTTCTGTATACATAAGATCTATTAACCTTATAGATTCAACTTTGCATCCTTAATACTCTATCAATATTCAATACATTTGATTGTATATCTCATCAAATCCTTGTTCAATTATTTAAGAATCTCGATTTAATTTCTTCTACATCAATTTATTCTTACAATCTAATACTTCCATATATATATCCTGTCAAATATCCTGGTCAATTTGAGCATGTGCATATGTAAATAATGTGGTGGTTTATACATGTACGGTGGTGATAATGATCATGATGTAAAGATATGCATACGCATTTTACTGATGTTGATGCTTGTGTATCTAAAATGCATAACCCAACCCATATAAAACATGCCATGTATAGTTGCCCAAATTCTCTAGGAGAATTTGACAATTATACTGGATGTATAAAAATCCTTCACAATTCCAAAATCCATTACTTTCTTCACTTCCATTCCTTATCATTCTAACATTAAACTACAAAGCCCTTAGTCATATCACATAGTCCCTCTATATGTTACTATAAAGGTGCCATTTGTATTGACGTTGGTAAATCCATCCACTTTTTATACCGAAATATTCATCTAATATTCGATATCTATTTCTATGTGAATCATAGCTATCTGTAACCTCTTTTGAGGTTCTATATAGTTCTAGATTTATTATCCTACTTACATCTAGTAGACGGGTAGAATTGCATCAGAAACTCCTCAACTTTTAAACTTCGTATTAGACGTTATATGCCTTTTTCTATTATCATATCCTATTCCTAGAACCGTCTAAACCTATGCTCTAATACAACTCAATGTAACACCCATTAACTATTCCGTAAGGAAAACTCGATAAGGAGATGTTACATCACACATCAAGGCACATAACAAACCACACTAGTGCAATTAAAAAATGCTTAAAAAGGTGTGCTAGAAAATTTCTTTCTTTTTTAAAGAAAGCATTTACTTATTTAGATTAAAACATTTTTATTACTTTAAAACATTATCTTATCGGGTTATCATGCTAAAATTCGAGTAGTATAATGGCCGTTTAGGGCACTATCCTGAAATTTCCACCAATAAAAAAAATCACTTCAATAAGTTCACATACATCACAAAACCTTAATCTCCAAGAAAATATTATCACTCAATCATGCTCTAATTGCAAAATCTTAAAATATCTCATCTCAAAGTTCCATAAATCATACACAGTCACACATACCACACACACATTATTATCTAGATCTTTAGAGTTCCATAAACCTATATGAAGGAGAAACACTGCGCTGAGCACAATTGCTTAATGGTGCAAAACCTAATCTAGACAACTAATCAGCAATCATCTTTACTAGGTAAATATATAAATACTTCATTTAAACATTGATAAAGTAATTTATTAAGACAAAATTCTAGAATGGTATTAACAATAGCAGGAAAACTTAGTCATTTTAAGCGTATAGATACATATCTTCCTCTACAAATTAAAACATAGTCTTCATATATTTGAACCTACTTGGAAATTCATTTAATAAGTATGGTTCATAAAAATATGCAATGTGGTTCATAAAAAAATGCAAAACATTTTCATTTTTAAATCGTAGTTAAATTTGTGTATTATTCACATTCATAAACCTTACATCATTTCATTCATATAAGCATATCGATCTTTATATTGAACATTTTATACCACATTTACCATTGAATTAACATAAAGTATGTACTATATTACATGAAAGCATCTATATGTTATAACATGTATGTAAACATATAATTCACATATGATTCATGCCTTGTCATAAAAATACTCACATGCACATATCCATGTTCATTATTATGATTTATCTTTACTTGTTTGACTTTAATCTTACTTTCTTAGCCTATTTCTTCTTAAAATTGTCTATGAGACTCGGATAATAAGATGGGTGTAATAGTGCCTTTAAACTACTGCCTTGATGGTACCCAAAGATACAAAATGATTGTATCCAAAGGTATAAATAATGGTACTTAAAGGCACAAATGATGGTACCTGAAGGCACAAAACAATGCTAGATCTGCAAGTGTCCTCTATTTGGCATGCCAAAGTATCTTGAGGGCATTTATACGTTCTAGGTAGAAATAAGTTCATAGATCTCATTTTCAATTCCATTAAAATTATGTCCTTGCACATATAGTACTTTTTAAGTACATATCACACAAGTATACCTTAATTATGCAACATATTCAGATGAGCCATAAAGGCTATTTTTCTAAGCTTACACCATAACATAATTTAATTACATATGCCAATTTATTTTTAAAGGACTTGATTTCATATACTTAATTGCACACAAACTTGATTAGCAGAAGTGTCCACTTTCACATACTACGTTAGTTATTTATCATGGCATTTTACAAATGTTTTGTATATACTTCAATCTCAAGATTACACAATACGTCAAGTAAATTCACTCATTATACAATTCACAAATCCAAAAATCAACATCCTAAATTACATGCAAATTTATTTAAATCAAGGGCTAAGTTCTTACCTCACATAAGCTCCATCCCATACTTTGTGTGTGTTATGTGTTCATGAATATGAAGAAAGATCATGCACTTTTTAATCTCATAAAACTTTCGATCATACATGCCTTAAGGTTGGTTTAAACTTCTATCTAGATCATTTCATTCATATATAACTATTCATACCTTTTTCCTCCATTTAAGATGTATGTGCATTACTTATCATGTTTATGCCTTTGACCTTAAAGGAAAATTCTCAAATTTTTAATTTAATATATATATATATATATAAACATCATAGTTCTTTACATTCACTACATACAATGTTTTCCTATTTTATGGATATCCAAGCAAAATGAATTCTCAAATTTGTTATGCCCAGCTAACTTAAATTTATCTTGGTTACATACAATTAAATTCTCTACTTTATAAAAATATCTATTGAGTTTCATACTCGATAAGCTTAATCCTTTTATGTGAATAATTCTACTTCCTAATGTACATGTTACATAGATTTTACTTTAATTCCATATTTCTTAAGGGAATATAACGAGTTTTAATTTTGATACATCAATTACACTCAATTTTCATTAGTTTGTAAATATGAACAAAGGGTTATAGATTTAAGAATTTGTTATCAAACTGGGCAATAATTTATGACTATCTAATCTTTCATTATGTCATTTCACTATCTCACCCTTATATTAAAAAAATATGTTTACCCTAATTCCTAAGGTTCCAATATTTTTGTTATAATTAACTATTTTATTTAAATGTTTTTCCTCCATTTCTAAACTACTAATCAAGTCCAATAATCACCAATTATCAATTCTATATGTCACAATAAAAATTAGATAACAAAGAAAGAAAAAGTTACAATAACATGTAAATTCTAGTTTTTATAGTCAAACGTTGCATTAGTTTGACTCTTATTCCAAAATCTAATTCAAGAGAGTTAAGTCACTTATTTTACACTTGTTTCATTCACTTACACCATATGATTCGACTTAGTTGAATGACTTAAAATCCTAATGTTGAAAATCATATACCATAAGAAATTTTATTTTTCATTTTATATTATTATTCCGATAACATGCATTCTAGATGTACTTATATAATTTAACCAAGCCTTAACAATCCTAACTCCTAGAGAGTGTATATGTAATAATAAAATTTTAGGAATAAACTTAGCTATAATTCAGTACCCATTATATTAAAATTCATTAAGCTATTATTATTGCTTATACTGACTTCAATAGTTTATTTCAACTTCATTGCACCTAGATTAACCCTAATATCCTTTTTTAACTACTATTTGATGAAATAATCATCTAACAAAGTTATAAAGATAAAATTACATAACTACCACCATAATCTGATTCCTAAGCATAATTATAAGTCGAACTTTTCCTTTTTTTTTCTTAGAATATCACTTGACATTTCCTCATCCATTATGACTAACACTCTACAATAATGCATTAGATTACAATACAGTAGTTCTACTCCTAGCATACATAATTAACAAGGGATAGAAATAACGCACTAACCTATCCTCGCATAAATCAACTTTGTTAACTTCAATTTCTACAACCTTCATGAAATATATCTCATATGGATTCAACAGTAGCTATCCAACCATCGCTCTCACATCAAATCAATAGCAAAAATAAAAAAAAAGAATTAAGTTTGAAATTCCTTAGATTTCATAAGGTTTATCACTTAATCCCCTATAACCAACTCCTACCAATCGATTTCACAAATTTAAGGGAGATTTTTTTTTCGTCATACTTTGCTAGAAGAATTTGTAGTTAGGAAACAACAACATCAAAAATCCTTCAGACTTAACCTCCTCATTCACTGAATTTTCCTTTCTCTACTCATTTTTTATTTTCCTTTTTCATCATCGTAATTTACAATTCCCATTCTCCTCTCCCCTTCATGACAATTTAAAACTCAAGAATAGAAAATCCCCTTTAATGTCTTTCTCTTCCTTGCTATCTCATCTTCAAATTTCATTTTGAATCTAATTTCAAAGATTGAAACAGCTAATTTTAGTAAAAGAACCTATCAATTCTCCTAAATTAAAAATCGAATCCCTCTTGATTATTTCTTTCAAATTCTACTGAAATTATATTGATCATTGTATCATGGTTACTAAATTAAAATTGGAGAAAGAGATGAAATGTCAACTTCTCTACTTGGCTAGCTTTCTTTATATCTAACGACCCCTGTAACTCGAAGATTGAGTTGATCTTTACTACCTATCCTAACTCTCAACCATGAATCTTAATCTCTTTTTTTATTCCTTTATCTTTAAAAGAATCTCTAAACCATAAAATATTTTAGGTAGAAAGTGGTTTAAGGAAAATATAAGAAAGGAATCAAGAAAATTAGATAGGATTACTAAGGGTGTTTAATGTCCCCCCATACATACCATTTTTACTCCCTCTTTTCTTTCTTTTATTGTTTGATTTAATTAGCTTCAATTTTTAAGTAAAATCCCAATTAGTTTTAACTTGGATAAACTCCCATAAACCTTTCCTTCATTTGATTAATTGAGGAAATTTCCCATTTTTCCTTAAATTATCCTCTTAATAAGTCAAATTCCTCTTTCTCTTTTGCCTTCTAAATTTCTTAATACACATTAAATCCATATTCATGTTTTTTTCAAATCCCAACTCCTATTTGAACTATAGGATTATCCTTTTCTAAAGCCTTGAAATTTTAGGTGTTACACACAATCTCTGAATTTTGCTCTCAAATTTGCTTACTAAAAGAAACATTATTAATGAGGGTTTACATAATCTATATTTCTTGGTTGACAAGAATTGCAGAGGACTAAAATTCCTTGTATAATAGGGAATTCTTTCCTTATACTTTAATGAGTAACAAAACTTATCCATATTGAAATAATTACTAAAAAGTCTTAACTAGGAGAAAATTAGAATTCAAAGTTATAAGCCTAACAATCTCCACCTTGACTTGAATTCTGAGTCAAGCAATAATTCTCCTCCTTGACTTGAATTCATTTAACCCATATAGAAATTCTTTCCACCTTTTCCAAAATAACTCAAAGCGAATATCAATCAAGTCACCTTTTACAATTTCTACACTTGAGTATCACAAACATTTCATTATGATTTTTCAAAATAAATTTTGTTGTCACAATAATTATTCAAAATAAATATTCAAACAAACACTATTGCAACCTAACTTTGATTCCCGCTTGTTAAGAAAAATAGTTATACAGTGGAATAAATATATTCACATAGGTCAAATAAACTCAAACAATAAAAAAATAAAAATAGAGAAATGCACATCTTAACGTGGTTCAGTATCAAGCCTATATCTATAGGTAAAGGGAAGTAAAAACTCACTAATTAAAATAAAAGAGGATACATCAAATTGAGTACAACACTCAAATCCTAAAATCCAATTATACCTAGAACCTTACTTAAAATATTCACATATAGAGATACGTTCACATATAGAGATCTTACAAAACACACCAAAGGCTCATAAATTGTGTGTTTTTCATATATTGGGCTAATACAAAATCTCTCTTTAAATTTTGCTCTTAAATTTGCTCAGTAAAAGAAATATTATTAATAGGTATTTATAAGTCCATGTTTCTTGACAAGAATTATAGAAGATTAAAATTCCTTATACAATAAGGAATTCTTTCCTCATACCTTAAGGAGTAAAAAACTTGTCCATAAAGAAGCAAATACTCAGTCCTAATTAGGAGAAAATTATAAATCCAAACCGAATTCAAAGTTACATGCCTAACAAACTTCACCTTGAGTTGATTTTAGAGTCATGCAACAATTCTTCACCTTGACTTGAATTCTCTTGACTTAAATAAAAGTTCCTTCACCTTATCTAAAATAACTCAAGGTGGAAACTGAACAAGTCACTTTCTCCAATTTCTACACATGCCTATCACAATCGTTTCATCTTGATTTTCAAAATAAATTTTGTTATCGCCATAACCATTCAAAATAAATATTCAAACAAATGTTATTGCAATCAGGTTTTGATACCCATTTATTGAGAAAAATAGCTGCACATCAGAATAAAAATATTTATCTAGGTAAAATGACTACAAACAATAAAAAAAGCTTAATATATAAAAAAATCTCCTCAACTTGTCATTATTTATAGATTGCCACCTTGAACTAATCAAGGTACCACTTACCTCCCCTAAACTTGACAAAACTATACAAATTACCCCCCTTAAGAGTCATATGGCACAAAATTATGGGTCAATGCAGTATAAGGCTTGTGGCACATAAAACTACGTAGGACGGGTGTTTTATGCCATGTGACTTTTTAGGGGGTAAATGGTACAGTTTACATAAGTTTAGGGGCAATTGAGATTATGATTAGTTGAGAGAGGTAATCTGTAAATAATGACAAGTTTAGGATGGATTTATGTATTAAGCCTAAAAAATCAAAATAAAGAAATGCATATCTTAATGCAGTTTAACATGAACCTTATATTCACAGGCAAAAGGGAGCAAAATCCACTATTAAAAATAAAAAAGGATACATTAAATAGGGTAAAATACTCAAACCCTAAAATCCAATTATATCTAGAACTTCACTTAAAGTGTTAACAAATTAAGATTATAAAAATGCACCAAAAGCTCATAAATTGTTTGTTCTTCAAATTAAGGGTGAGAATTCAATCAATTCGATTTAAAAACTGATCAAACTAAATATATTAAACTCCCTCTAAAAATAATCAAATCAATTGAATTATGTATAATAACTTAATCAAATCGGCCAAAATTTTAAGAAAATCAAACTAAACAGATCAATTTTATATTTTTTATATAAAAATATCAAAATAATATCGTTTTAGTATAAAATAATATCATTTTGAACACCAAAAACAAAGTCATTTTAAAAGTTTGGTTGGTTCAATTTATTCGATTTTCACATTTCAAGAACCGAGCTAAAATAAACTAAAACTTTTTAAAATTGAACCAAATATAACAAAATAGCTTTCGGTTCAATTTTTATTTTTAGTTCAATTTTGCTCACTCATACTTCACATATGGGTCTAATACAAAATCTCTCCTTGAATTTTGCTCTCAAATTTACTCATTGAAAGAAACATTATTAATAGGCATTTATAGAATCCGTATTTTTTAGTAGACAAGAATTGTAGAAGACTAAAATCTCTTGTACAATAGGGAATTCTTTCCTTATACACTAAGGAGTAACAAATTTGCCAATAAAAAAAAGTACTCAAAGTCTTAATTAGGAGAAACTTAGAATCTAAACTGAACTCAAAGTTACAAGCCTAACAATCTTCATCTTGACTTGGATTCAAAGTCATGCAACCATTCTCCACCTTGACTTAAATTCTCTTAAAATATAATTTTTGCACCTTCTTTCAAATAAGTTAAAGTGGATATTGAATAAATCACAATTTTCTAATTTCTATACATATGTGTCATATTCATTCGATCTAGATTTTTTAAAATAAATTTTGTTATTGTCATCACCATTTAAAATAAATATTCAAACAAATAATAAAAATTCTACTTTGAAAAAAAAAATTGAATTCAAAATTACAAGGTTAACAATTTTCACCTTGACTTGGATTCAGAGTCATGCAACAATTTTTCACATTGACTTGAATTTTCTTGATCTATATCGAAACTCTTTACACCTTCTCTAAAATAATTCAAAGTGGATACGAAACAAATCAACTTCTCCAATTTCTACATGTGTGTCACAATATTTCATCTTGATTTTTCAAAATAAATTTTGTCATCGCCATAGTCATTTAAAATAAATATTCAAACAAACATGCTGAAATATGATTTTGATACTCACTTGTTAAGAAAAATAGTCCCATAGTAGAATAAAATATTTATATGGATAAAACAAATGCAAAGAACAAAATAAATCAAAATAGAGAAACACACATCTTAAGGTGGTTCAACACTAAGCTTATCTAGGGAGCAAAATTCCGCTAATCAAAATCAATAAGAATATATTAAATAGGACACAATACTCAAACCCTAAAACATATCAACTAATAGAACCATTGATAAAAGAAAGAGATGCTATATAAGAATCACTTACATATTCTTCTGAATTATATGTATCCGTAGGATTAATTTGAAAAATACTCAAAAAAAATCTCTCTAAATTTTGTTCTTGAATTTACTCACTGGAAGGAAGATTATTAATAGGTATTATAAAGTTTATTTCTTGATTGGAAAAAAATTATAAAGAACTAAAATTCTTTGTACAATAGGAAATTCTTCCTTTATACTCCAAAAAGTAACAAAATTTACTCTTAAAAAATAATAATCAAAATCTTAATTAAAAAAATTAAAATTCAAATTAAGTTCAAAATTACAAATCCAATTTACTTTGTTGTTAATAATATTAAAATGGACTTAAAGATTCACTGCAAGAAAAAGACAATATAAGGACTTTTTTTCTTGACGCTACTAAAAAAATGTCATTGTATTTAAAATATAGGTTTAAAAACTCATGCTTCTCTAAAAGCATCATTATATTTGAAAATTTGTTGACATTTTTTCATAAGCGTCTTTGATTTTTTTTAACTTGTAGATGCTTTTTTCCTACAAGTGTAGCCAATTAGAAAACTTTATGATTTTAAAGTGTCACCCAAAGCTAGCAATATAAAATTTAGGATATTATTAGCATATTAATTTATAACACTTTTTATATTAGCATCCTTAAGTTAGTGACGCTCATTATATTAGCGTTGGTAAGTTATTCAACATTCTAATGATTTTTAACAAGCATCATTATATTATTGGCACTTATTATATTAACACCTTTAAGTTTTTTTTTTTAATTTTATGACGCTTTTTTGACAAGCATCATTATATTAGTGATTACTAATTTATAGAATGTATTGACGCTTGTTTATAAAAGTGTTGTTAATTAGAATATTTTATAACAATTTTTTCAAGGCGTCATTCAAATCTAGCAATCTAATTTTTGAAAAATTTTTCCTATACAATAAAAACACCATTTAAGGAAACTATTTTTTATAATTATTTTAAAAATTATCATTGTATTTGAAACATAATGACATTTTTTATGATAGTGTAATTAAGTTACAATGTTTACTTATGCTTTAAAAAAAAGACAACAAATTATAAATTTTGTTGATGCTTTTGAACAGTGTTCTCTAGCTATATGAATTTACTAATGTTTTTGTATTAGCATCACTAAATTTAAAAACTGGCTAACAATTTTTTACAAGTGTTTTTATTTTTTTTAACTTGTAAACATATTTTTTTTCAAAAGAATCAATTAGAACTTTAGACCTATTTTTTTTAAAATATCACCCAAATTACTAATGTATTTTTAGTATAATTATAGTTATGATGCTTTTATACTAGCATCCTTAATTGGATGATGCTTTTTATAATAACATCCATAAGTTTTCTAACTTTCTAATGCTTTATTGACAAACATCATCCTATTAGTGATGCAAGATTTACAAACATCACCAACTAAGAGGATGTGTCGACACTTACTTATAAAACATCACCCAATTATAAGAAATAAATTAATTTTTATTTTTATTTCAGTAAATTTATTAATGCTTTTAAAAAAAGTGTTTTAATTTGATCACGTATTTTTAATAAGAGTGTGCAATTGGATGACGTTTTCCTTAAGTGTTTTTATATTTTTTTTAGCACTAATGGCTTAAAAATCACAAAACTATAGATGCAATGTAGAAAATAGTTGCCAAGTTAAATATATAGCCAAACTTTTAATTAAAGTTGTCACTAAAATTAAATTTTAAGATTGGATTTAATTTTAATAAAATTTTGTTTTTATTTTTAATATTACAAATCAATAAATGTTAATATGCATTAACGTGTGTGTATTGCCTTGACAAAGGATGACTTCTTATTTTAGTCATCTAATTAATTATTCTCAATTTTGTTTGGTCATTATAGCTCTTTTTGTAACACCCTTACCCGATTTTCAAAGAAACCCGATAAAGATGTTAACTTCTCATATGGTCACTCATCCTAAAATTACTCTTAACTTTCATTCATTTAACACTTAGTGACTTCATTGTAATTAACATATCATTCTATTATTTTTCACACGTTTCATTATATTGTCATTATATTAGTTGTAATACATTGTTAAAAACTTTTGTTTCATTTGAAAAGGATTTTACAAAAAATCAGGTAGCATAATGGCTAGCCGGGTTAAAAATCAAAAATTTTCTTGTAAAGAAAATCACACTTCTATAGATCAATCATCAACATTTCAACCATATGGACCCATCTAGTCCCCTCAACTCATCATATATAATAATAACATCACAATATATACATATCAGCATTCACAAGGTCTCAAACCTATCATCATTAGAAATATATAAACAAAACAGCCAGTTTTGTTTCTTTATTATCATTTACATAGCGTAGCTTTTTACTACATCTTTTTGGTAACACTCTATTTCTCATACCCATATTCTAGCTATATATGAGTACAATCCTATATTTACAGACAAAATACAGATAGAGAAATGTATGCCCTAAACATTCTTCAGCTACAGAGGCTTTACTCTTTTTATGCTTTCCCTATCTCCTACCTGCACATCGAAACACCGATACATTGAGCATAACTCAGTGGTGAATTTGAGAAAAACACTATGCATATACACACTCAAACAAATGCAATCATGCAATTACAGACAATATACAATAGTTTAAATGTTTAATATATAACTCAAACTATATACAGCAATGCATATGTTAAGCTCATATATTTTCATTCTCATAAGTAAATCACTGTCTAATTCATACCATAGCTTCCCTGTTAACTTGGATTAACTGTTAATATGGCTTATATCAAAAAACTACACCTAAGAACATTAGATAGTAGAATGAAAATTATGCAATGGCCCATATTTTGGACCTCGATAATTGCACCTACCCATCGTATAGTGGCTCCTATTGAACCTCGACGATTGTACTTATGCTATCGTGCAGTGGCTCTAATAGAACCTCAATGGCTACACCCATCCATAATAATCATAAGAATGATAATGATTGAATCGATCAAACCTAGCAATTGCTCTATTCCCTAGTTGACGGATCAACCTATCCAGTGGGTGTCTAACTATATAGGCCTTAAATTTCCATTTTTAATTATTCATTCAAGTAATGGTCATTCGACAATATTTAATGTCATATTTCACTATTCATTTGATCCATTTTTTTACCACTTATCATAATAGCATTTTCTAGTGATCTTCATGATCACTTAACCACACATTTTTTCTATTCATTTCTCATCATTATTTCATTCATTCCTCTCACATTATTTCATACCATAA
>CANXYI011529470.1:0-10563 GCA_948208565.1 Hura crepitans
AATCCATCTTTCTCCACCTTTGTCTACCATTTCCCAAACTTTTATATTAGAGTTCCATCTTTGAAAATTCCTACAAAATTATACATAACCCTAAATTGAAATCTCTCTTTAAGGATAACATCTAAACCTCAAATACTCCCTAAGAAAAATAAGAACCCTTAAAAAGAATCACTTACTCATCAAAAAGGAACTATTCATCAAGTGCTTATAACTTCATTTGTAGACACCCTTTTCCACTTTTTTCAGTTGAAATAGCTTTAAGGCATCATGGAGGTTTAGAACCATATAAATTTTGGGTTTTTTTAAGGTGGAAGGAGAGAGAAAGAATTGAAAAATTGAATGGCTCTCGTGGTGTAATGGCATCGGCCATTTTTGGGAGAGGAAGGAGATGGCTTCTTTTTATACTATCCATTATGCACACATGTCCCTTTAGGTACATAAGTAATGTGGATGGCCACGATCACACCACGTGTCGATCGGACGACCTAATTAAATTCTATTTTGTTTTAACTTTTAAAAATTCACAATAATTTCTCTAGACCTCCAAAAATCATGATTCTTGTTCTAAAAATCCTCGATTATATTCATTAAGAGTCTAACAAAATTTCAACCTAAAACTCCTCCAGGAGCTAAGGTTACTATTCACTCATATAATCTAAAAATTTCAAAAAAATAGCAAACGACCTTAGAATATTAAATTCATTTTCCAATAGACTCATTGGAATTTTTGAGCTTTAGGGTATGATATTTTTGGGTCCGTCTGGGCACTTCTCAAAGCTATCCCAGCACAACCCCAACTAAGGTCACTATTCATCTATTCTCAGCCAAAAATGATTTAGTGGTTCTGCTAAAAGTTTTAATTCATTCTTTTTCATCACTTTTTAGTTGGTCAAAGTTTGGTTGACCCCTTTCAACCTCTAGGTTGCCCTTCGGTGCCCTGAACATCACTATGTCAGGCTCGAGGGTTACTATTCACCAAACAATGATTTTTTAGGCATTACAACTCTTCACCTCTTAAGAAATTTCGTCCTTAAAATTTTTGATAGTCATACAATTAATCACTTACACTTACCATTATTATACTTTTACTCTTACCTCTTTCTATGTGAGTTAGACCTTCATCCCTATGCATCTAATTTTTTATAGGTGCGCCTTTATTCTTTATTGAGAAAATTTTTTTTCCATCTTTCTCTAAAAATGGGTGGAGGTCCCTCAACATACCTTTAATATTATTACATTTCATTTCCATTATGCTTCTATCATTAGAGAATGCTAGGTTGTGTACCTTTTATTGCCTTTCATATTCTCACATTTCATTTCCAGTTAAAACACTAGGCACTACAAGAGTAGCCCTACATACTCATCTCATTTTAGTCTCCTTTATCTCATTCACCCTACTCACTTTGTCTCATTATTAACTGTAGATCTTTACTATCACTTTGACATTACGAAGCAATATTCTTGCTTAACCTTCTCGTAGTGACCCTTCTTATTTAAGCTTCCTTCTAGCACCTTTGAATGCTAGGTTATACCTTTCTCTTCCTTATTTTCTAGTATAGTCCATGGTTCACTTTATCCTAATCTCACCTCAACTAGCTTTTTTGCCCATCTCACATGTAGGCTATATTAGTCTTCCCTCATCTCTTGCTTCAATTTATTCTTTTAACCACACTTTTACTTCTTCTAATACCTCAAGAAAACTTAGCCTCTAGGCTCCTTTTAGAGGCCTAATAGTTCCTGTATTTTAGCCTTTTTACAGACATTGCTTATCCACTAACCCCAATCCACTTCCCCACTTAAATTCCAAAGTGGTAAGCTAACCATCTCTATTTACCATAAACTAGTCACATACCTCCCATTGCTTTATTCTCACTATGTCCTTATAAGGTTCTTACCTTGACATTTAAATCCTCACTCATATGTACTCGTAGGTATCGACACTGTAACACTTGTATGCTAAGGTTTCATGAACAATGTTTTCTAGGCCCTAGGGATGTTCCCTATGGTGTAGGCCATCATTCGGAGTCTGTTGACTGGTATATTAATTGAAAAACTTTGATGGGCTTGAAAGTGGGTAAAATGAATGAAATTAAAAATTTAGCAGAACCAATAAATCATTTTGGGTTAAGAAATAGTGTTTACAGAGATAAAATAAGGTCGGGCCAGGACAGCTCTAGAAAGTGCTCGGATGGACACAAAAATATCATATCCTGAACATAAAAAATTCCACTGAGTATGATGGAGAAGGAATTATAATTTTTTGAGGTTGTTTAATATTTTATTGAAATATTTTATTCTGGTGATATTCCCTACGGTGTAGGCCATCATTCGAAGTCTGTTGACTGGTATATTAACTAAAAAACTTTGATGGGCCTGAAAGTGGATAAAATGAATGAAATTAAAAATTTAGCAAAACCAATAAATCATTTTGGGTTAAGAACTAGTGTTTGCGGAGATAAAATGAGGTCGGGCCGGGACAACTCTAGGAAGTGCCCGGATGGACCCAAAAATATCATATCCTGAACATCAAAAATTCCACTAAGTATGATGGAGAAGGAATTATAATTTTTTGAGGTTGTTTAATATTTTGTTGAAATATTTTATTCTGGTGGGTGAATAATGCAAAAAGTCAACTGTTGACTTTTGTCTTGAAATTTTACATGGGCCTTCATTACTTAAAGTGAGGATTTAAAAACTAGAATGAATATTTTTAGAGATCCAAGGAATATTTTATGAATTTTCGAAGGTTAAAAATGGCATAGGGTAAATAGTAACCCTAGCTCCCGAAGGAGTTTCGGGTTGAAATTTTGCAGGGCCTTTAGTGTAGTTAATTGAGGATTTTTGGGACTATAATGGTGATTTTTGGAGGTGTATGGAAATTATTTTGAATTTTCCAAGTTAAAATCATAAATTGGATTAATTTGGGCCGTCAGATAGCCAAATGGAATGATTGTGGCCATCCACCTTGTATATACATTTAAGGAGACATGTGTAAGGGAGGATAGAAAGAAAAGAAGTCATCTTCCTCCCTAGACACCAAAAAGCTGATGCCATTAGGGCTTGGAGAGCTTCTATTTTTATTGCTCTTTCTCTCTCCTAACACCATGAAAAACCCACAAAATTTATGTGGTTTAGAACCTCTATAGTCCCCTGAAGCATTTCCAAGTGATAGAATAAAGAAAAGAGGTCAAAAATGGAGATTTGAGCACTTGATGAACAGTGCCAAATTCATGTGTAAGTGGTCCTTTTCATGATTTCATATTTTTCTTAGAGACTATGTGAGATGTAGATAACATACATGGGAAGAGATTTCATTTTCGAATTATGTATAATTTTGTAGGAATTTTCAAAGTTGGAACCATGCATAGAAGTTGTGAAAATGGTGGTTCAAGGTGGAGGAAAAGGAATTCAAGGGTTCTAGAGAAGCTTTAGAATGATAGGGAGTCTGCTATAAGTGAATTTACCTAAAACATATTATGTATGTTAAGATAAAATGGAATTAAAGTGGGTGTGTGTGTATGGAAGTTGTGCTTTCATGTGTGTGCATGTATGTGAGTATGTGAAATGTATGTTAGAATGTGTAAATTGATGATCTAGGATGATAGGGATGTGAATTGGATGTGAAATAGATGTGTAGGTATGTGTTGCATTCATGGCTATGTGTATATCATGTATGCCATGGTATGAGTAAGCATGTATAGTTAGTTGGCATGTGGGAGTAGGATAGTATGATGATGTATGACATGTGAGAAAAATGAAATGGTGTGGTTATGTGGAGAATTAATGGGATATGGAACATAAATAATGTATGTGGTAGAAAGGCATGAAGGTATGGAATTTAAAATGGTGAACTAGAAAATATCACATAGAAGATTTAATTAAATTAAGAAATGTTGGTTAAGATTTTTGAAGGGAATTAATGACCTTATAAGGTAAATTAGATGTAAAGATTGGATGGGATGAGGTAATTTATGATATAAGGGATTGAGGTGATGGAAAAGAAAATAGGTTGATGAATTAATGAGAAAAAGAATACCAAAGGAATAGTAGTCCTTAGGTAAAAAGGACACATAACTGTCTACGTTTGCGATGACATGTAATTGTCCAAAAAATACAACTGAATGAAATAAATTAAAATATGTGTCTTTTTAGTATGGACATAACTGGAATAAATATTTAGTAGAGGAAAAATAATTAATTTGGCTAAATTAGAACCATAATGGAATACAGAGCTGACAAATGACTAAAAGGCTGAAGAAACAAATTAAGATGAAATAAGGAGAAATTATTAATGCACAATAATCTATAAATAAAGTTTAGGAAACTAAACTTGGAAATATTAGTGACTTCAGGACATGAGAAGAGGGCATAATTAATAAAGATATAAGGATTTAAAATAGGGTAGACCTCATAAGGAAGGCCATAACAGATATAGTGCAAATTATTAAACTGTGTAGAAAATAAATATTATTAAAGAATAGTAATAACGAAGCAAAATCACTAAATCTAAGAACTATGTTACGAGATAGTTAGGCAAGAATTATGTAAACTAAAATACATGGAATAATCCATTAAGGTTTATGGAAATGAGGCAAGAATCCTTGGAAATAAGGTATAAAACAATTATATAAAGTGGAAGATTAAAGTGGAGTGGAAAGTGAAGACATAATTACTTGAGAAAACTTAAAAAGGTATTCAATGGAAATTTATTAGTAAGGGAATCAAGAATGATCTTGAAGAATAAGATATTGTTATGGATAAACTGAATAATAAATTTAATGGTTGTGCAAGATAATTGAAAAGGGAAATCTAGACATTCATGGGTGTTCATACACTTGATAGGTTAACTGGTCAACTAGGGATTAGCAGTTGCTAAAGATAGAGTCTATATGGATTTAGGTTGTGTATGGTAGATGCAGCTGACGAGTATTGATTTGAGCCTGCATGCTTTAGGTATTGGGAGTGGTCTACGAACAGGTCCTTACATACCCACTTATGGATATTAGGGGTGGTCTATAGACGGGTCCCTGAGTATCCACCCTTGCTATTGTTAAGATGATTGGCAGATATTGGGAGTGGTCTACAGATAGGTCTCGGAGTATCTACTAGTCTAGTATTAGGAGTGGTCTACAGACGTGTCCCTGAATATCAGACGATGGGTGTGTACAGACACCGAGGTCTATAATGTGGGCCACTGTACATCTTTGTTTTCATATTTGGTTCTCGGATGATAGGTTGGTATAGTAGTTGAGATCTAAAATGGGGCCACTGCACAGTGTGATCTCATTATCCAGTGGCTAAGAGTTCTTCCTGAACCTATGGGGATAAATGATATATAAAAGAATTTGAATAGACTCAATGACATAAATGTGAACTCTGAGGCACAAACTACCTAAATTGAAATAATTTATGAGTAAATGCACTATGACCAAAAAGTAATTTGTAAAGGCTGAAATTGAATAAACATATGAAATCTTAATAAGATTACCTAAAAAGATGAAAGATTGAGGAAATAGTAAATGGACAGGAAATCACTTCAAAGAAATAGGTTAAGCCATGCAAATGATGAAAACTAGAGATTGTAAGGATAGCTAGAATGAAAGAACATCAGTAAGAATAATAATTAAGTGATAATGAATCAGTAGCTAGTAATGGAACATCATGTGAAACCATGGTTTATGATATTAATAAAGGTATAATTGAAAGGGTGAGCTAATATAAAAAGGAAAAATAGGGATTGAAAATTATAAAAAGATGTAACTGAAAGGTATTGTGTGCTTGCATGCAATAATTAGCACATGGTATGTTTGGTTAAATTCACCACTGAGTGTATACTCAGCGTATCAAGTTTTCAATGTGTAGGTGGTAGATTTGGGAAGATGTGATACAGACAATCAGCAGTGTAGCTGATGACTATCTAGGTATGATGTTATATGAGTAGATTACATGGTATAAGAAAATAGAGGCATTCGTGCATGTTATTGTGGGTGATTGGGTATTAGGATGCTTGTTATGCTAGGATAGTAACTTACAATAGTGGTAAATGAGTAAATAAAGCTTAGACTGATAACTAATTGTAAGATCAAGTGTATAAGGGTCATAGGGCTGGCAGGATCATTTTAGATTGTAAGAGCTGCTAAAGGAAATTTCTAAACTGAAGTATGAGAGATTAGGTAAAAGTTAAATGAAAGGCCCTTAGGAAAATCCAAGGATGGCTAACCTCATGGGAAGTAGCACGCTTTGCCTATTTTCTTCAGGAATGGGCAAGGGTTGTTATAGACACTAGTTTCCATTTTCTTTCTACTCAGGGTTTTCCTTATCACTCTCTCTCTATCACCATCACACTATTCCTCTCTCTTCTTTCACTCTGTCAAGTATTAGGGCTATTATCATGCCATGCTTAATTTTTCAAAACACATGTATAGAGTTTTCATCATAGAAAAACATGTCATGTATAATGCAAGTATGCAAATGGCAAGATACAACCTAAGCTATATAATGCAATGCCCTGGGCCCAGTAAGAAATGCATCAAGGAAAAACAATAATCCTCATCCTCAGGGACCTTGATAGCATATTCCTATTTGCCATCCTGTCCTAACTCTCTTACCATAATGTGTCTTATGATTCACTCCTACTAATTATTGTTCTTTAATATAGGTATCCCATGCCTTAGTTCCATAGCTTTCTATACCTTTTAAGGATTGATAACAACTCCTTTAGTACACCTTGAGATTATAAGTAACTAAATCACCTTGGTTGTGGTCACTCAGTTTCCCATTTTCATGTTCTAAAGGCATTAAATCTCATTAGGTATATCACATTAGCCATTCATTTCTCATTAGTAACCCTTGAATCCACTTTACCATATCCATGTCCTAAAATTTCCTTCAGTTTTCTTTTTTTTTTTTTCTCATTACTTCCTTGTAGCAACATTTACATCCCAATAGACACTCTAGTTCCTAGAAAATTATCCTAACTCTCTGTTACTTCTTGTATATTCTTTATTCCCACTACTTAGCTAGTTTTTACCTCTCCTTTCTTATCAGTAGCCTCAATCACTTGATAATCATCCTATAATCATGATTTAGTACACAAGAGTACTATGTTTTCTTCTCTCAAATACTTCTATCCTTTGTTGGCTTAACTAACCATGCCATCTTCTCCTAATATCCATAGAGCCTATTACTCCTTTGTTAGGGTATTCTTGCTCTTTCATGGCTTCATTAATATATTAGCAGCCTCAATTTAAGAGGAAGAGGATCATATAAGCTCATAATACTATTACTTTTGCCCACTGTTTTCTTTTCCAAGAAGTTCACATCGTTATTTATTCAATTACTTACCAACAATCTTAGTTTACTAGCAGTGCAGTGATTATCCATATCCTAAGAATTCCTAAAGCACTTATGCATTACTGCCTAGAACCGCCTAAACCCATTTTGATACCACTAAACATAACACCCCATGCCTATTCTCAAATAAAATAGGCAAAGTGTGCTACTTCTCATGAGGTCACCCATCTTTGGATTTCCCCAGGGGCCTTTCATTTAACTTTTACTTAGATTTCTCTCATTCAGTATAAAAACTTTATTTAACAGTTTCAGTGAACTGTAGTGAACTTCCTAGGCATATGGCACCCATATGCCTAATCCTACTACCAATTATCAGACTATCTATGATTATAGCTAGAAGCTTGTTTCTCACACAGTTATAAGCTATTATCACTAAATATCATAGCTCAAACAAAGTTAGAAGCTCATTTCTCACATAGTTATAATTTACTATCTACTAAATATCGATACAAAAGAATTTTTTGCTACAGTGGCTACTTCTAATTCTTTTATTTTATGACATATTTTGCCCATTGAAGTTTCATGACTAGCACCCCTCTCTAAGACACATTAGTAGGGCCTAATACTCGAGAAGCCTAATTATAACCTGAGAAGTACTATTCACGAAGCCAAGTTTTACAGGCATCATATTTCTTTCCCTCTTAAGAAATTTCATCATTGAAATTCACCTAGTTTAAATAAATGCAGATGTTACACCTTTCACCTAACCTAATAGTAGGATCGAAACGAGAGATGGCATATTGTGATGCCTCCTACCCAAGCTATTGCCAGTTCGAATAAGAGATAACATGTTAACTAGTTTTACTATCTTTTGTCTATTTCCCTATTATATGCTTACATCATGAGCATCAGGGGCTTATGTGTAGCTTTGTAGTCAAGGTTATGCTAACACATGGTTAAGATTCTAACTATTAGGGTTGATAAAAATTCAATAGCTTAATGGTTACTTGATGACATGTCCTAAAATAAGCCTATAGAAATAACACTTTTACAATGATCACAAACTCAAATTCAGTTGTTTGGGTTCTTCTGACCCTCCATCATCACTAGTCCACACATACATCATCAATCATGTCTCAAACACAATTAGTATCTCAAGCTCAATATCATCTTGTATCAAACATGCATCACATGATAATAATGTACTACTAATACTATCTATTTAGGTTACATGAATCAAGTGTCTAAAAAAGTTACATATGTATCTCACTATATTGGACCCATACCCTATAGCTGTACATATGAGTTCCACCACAAGTGATACATCCCAAACACAAAAGAAAATAGGTTATACTAAGCTTAAGCATTTCCACATTGCACTGCAATACTGCTTAAGGCTTGACCTGGGGCCGGATCTGTAACGCCCTAATACCCAACTGGTCGTCGATTCGGATATAAGATGTCATAAGTGATATCTCTTACTCGATCCGATTACTAGATTTGAATGGAAGACATCGCATAAACTTAACTATCTTACTACTATTAACTACCAACACATATATATAATCATATAACCTAGGGCCCAATATCTTTACATATACATGAGTGCCAATCTAATATCATTACTCACCTATTCTCTTATGATGCCAAATTTAAACTCTTTAACTTACACTACTTCGCTTGAGGCTACTACTCAAAACTCTTGTCTACTACTTATGCACCAGCAAAAGCTAGTATGCTAAGCAATAATGCTCAATGGTGTATTTAATGAAATATATGTGTAAAATGCAAGCACACAAGCTTGCATCATGAATATGATAACATTAATAAATTATAACAATCATATATCACAACATATTAGCACTCATAAGATATTCGCTTTGATGTTTAATTATCAATGCACATATATCCACAGAACATAAATAAATTCTTCCCCTTTTCTAATTAACAACATAAATCGAGTTTATAGTTCTCTTAATAATCAATATTTCATATTTAGTCAACTTACTTTAGTTAGCAATATTCTTGTCTAAATAAACATCATATTCTCTTTACATTTGTATTACATTCACAAACTGACATATTACAATATAATCATTTCTTACATTAATTACCTCACTCTGTGAAAATAATATTTTATTTATTTAACTTCATGGCTTTGTTCTTATCCTTTTAACATTTCTTGCGTAATTATTTTAATTTATCACATTGATTTCCTTTAATGCATTACTCTTATCACCATAATTCTATTCACTTGAGTAAGATTAAATAACTTTTATTCTGTATATGAGTTAGTCATACAATGTTCTTTTCTCAATCATTAAAAACCTTTTCTTATTAATCTCCACTTTTATTAACTCTTTAATTAAGGTAGCTCATATTTGACAGGCAGAACCTCACTACTAGACTAAGGGGATACATGTGTGCAGTGGCCCTAACGAACCTCCATAGCGGCTGCACCCATATTGTATAATGCATTACTAAAGGAATATAATGCATCACTGATGGAATAAACATCATGTTCTCTTTACATAATTATTACATTCACAAATTGACATGTTACAATATAATCATTTCTTACATTAATTACCTCACTTTGTGAAAATAATATGTTATTTATTTAACTTCATAGCTTTGTTCTTATGCTTCTAACATTTCTTGTACAATCATTTTAATTTATCACATTGATTTCCTTTAATGCATTACTCTTATCACCATAATTCTATTCACTTGAGTGAGATTAAATAAGTTTTGTTCTATATACGAGTTAGTCATATAATGTTCTTTACTTAATCATTAAAACCTTTCTTATTAATCTCCACTTTTATTAACTCTTTAATCAAGGTAGCCCAATTTGATAGATAGAACCTAACTACTGGATTGAGGAGATACAGGTGTTCAGTGGCCCTAACAAACCTCCACAACACCGCAACTACATTATATAATGCATTATTATAATTCATTACTGATGGAATATAATAAATTACTGATATCCCATTAACTGATATAATAAATTACTGATATCCCATTAACTGCCAACACATATATATAATGCATTACTATTATCATATACTTGCTTTCCCATTCAATTTCCTTACATGGTATCGTTATCCATATTTGTTGTACGAAAATCAACTTTCTCTTATTCATTTCCTTTTTATCAATCACTTAAATAGTCTTTAATATTTTTTCCATAATTTCTAATCACTTATAATATGTGAAATTTCCTAAAATAAATTTGTACATTAATCTCAAGTATCATTAGTATCA
>CANXYI011529625.1:0-12713 GCA_948208565.1 Hura crepitans
TCTAAAGGGAAAAATAACTAGTGTAGTGGTCCCCATTCAGGACCTACGCCGCTATATCGGCCTAATCACATTTTGGCACCCAAGGTGCAAATATCAAGGGTTGTCTACCCAGCAGACTGGTCTGTCCAACAAACTAGTGCAGTGGCCCTCAGGGACTTATGCCACTACATCGAAAATATCAATTTTGGCATTTGGTAGCAAGGATAAGAAGTTGTCTATCCAACAGACTAGTACAGTGACCTCAATAGGGACTTACACCACTGTACCAGTCCTGTTTGAAAAGAAAACAGTGTAGTAGCTACTAAGAATCCCTAAGTTGACTAGTTAACCCATCTAGTAGGTGTCTAACTAGTGGCCCATTAACCTCAATCTATGTCCATTTCCTTACTAATTAACTTTTTATAATATTAAAATATTAAAAATAGACAATTATTATTTTTTTAACACAGTTGGGAATTAGCCCGACCTGGTAGGGCCATAAACAAGTTGTACCGGGTAAAATATAAGAAAATATTATTAAAGATTCAAGGGCAATTAATTATGATATATTATGCTGAATTAATTTCCATTATTGCTTCACAAATTTATGCCATTTACTATCCCAAGGATTTATTGATTTAGGTAATGGTTATCTAAGACAGTTATAGGTCACTACAGCAATGTTTAACTAAGCTTTTCAAACTCATTTTATCATGCTTTTCAGTGTAATTTTCACTAGTTACTCCATGCACTCATAGGCCTAAAGCCAACCAAAACTTAGGCCATATAAAAGCCAAAATCTAGGTAAACATGCCATTACAAAGGATAACACCATACTAGCCATTCTAGGTACATAATTTAGGTATATTATGCACTCACAAACCATAGCCCTTAAAGGCAATGCCAAGTCACTTTTTATCCTTGATTTCTAATCAATTTTTTATGGTTATGTCTAAGCCATTTTCAATTCATTTTCTCACTACATCTCATGCCATCTTAAAGTACACATTAGCTAAGTTCATGCCAATATAATATTATGCATTACAAGCCATTATCTTATATCACCCATAAACATTAACCTTGGTCACATACCATACTTACCAAGCCTCCCCATGCAATGCATATCTCATGGCCACTAAGGGATTTTATTGTCAATTTATGCATTTTGACATAATTTATCATACACACATCTTACACATTACCATGATGTATATACTCACATATATATACTTTATACCATGCATGCCATGCTATCATATAAGCCATGTATTCCTCAGCTATACATCATATACATATACGCTGCATCACCAAGATCACCCCCTACAAGTGCATTTCTATTCCAACCCCCCATTTCCACCATGATTCACATGTAGTATACCCAATATTCATGTTATAGTTCACATCCCTACCTCTCGACTACACATACCCTTCATGCCAAACATGCCTTTTTCCACTAATTCACATATAATTCCATTTCATATCAACACTAAAGTCATCAATCCATACCTCAAATCCCATAAGCACACCTTAAACTACTTACACCCCTCTCAGTTACTAAAAGTTTGAATTCAACATTACTTCTTTTCACATAATTCACATTCTATCAAGTCACATACTACAATTCTTCAAAAAGATACCTAGCTAAACACATGCATGTCCTTAAACCATGCCTAATTCAAAAGAGGAGTTACTGAAGTTAATAGCCATAAAGTGAATGTTTGAATTCACTTACCTTAAACACAAGAAAGAAGGATTCCACACTTTAAGCCCCTTAAATCCCCACTTTTAGCCTACCACGGTGCACTTCTCTTCCCTTCTTCAAGCTTCTTCTCTCCTTAAATCACTTTAAAAACCTTTAAACCACATGGTATTAGACCTTAGTCATCATAAATAACCATTTCCAGCCCAAGAACCACCATAAAACCCAAGGGAGAAGTAAGGAAACTCACCTTAGTACCTCTGTTGGGCTATTTCTGACCAACAATCTTTGGTATTTTTATTTAATTGTTGAAAATCCCTTTTTCAATGCTTCTTCTTCCCTCAATTGACTAACATACAAAAGTAAATTTTAGGACTAAGAAGTTACAGAAATGGCTAAAGGAGAAGAAAGAAAATGACTCCTAAAGGCAAAGCTAGCATTAGTTCCAGCAGCCAAATGGAGAGTGTTTTCTTCCTCTCCTTAGTGGAATTATCCACTTGTCACCTACCTTAGCCACTTGGCTTAGTGCCTCAAGGCTAGGTGCCAAATAGGTGGGTGGGTCTCAGCAACCCGAACTATCCTGACCCCTCTCAGTTTTATGGCAAACTTTAAAAACTCACCAAAATTCACATAGACCTCAAAAATTACACCGTTTGTTTTAAAATACAAATTTTAATCCCTCTACATGCTCATAAATTTTTATGGCCAAATTCCATCGATAAGGCAATTTTCAAATTACCTTAATTTGTGTGCCAACCTAAAAAATTATGAGAATTCATAAATGACCTCAGAATCTAAAAATTCCTTCACCAATGAACTCAGTGGAATTTTTTAGCTTCAGGGTCTATTATTTTTGAGTCCGTCCGAGCACTTCTCGAGTCATTCCTAGCTTAAAAAATTTTTATTGCCCCAAAGGGTAGCTTGCCATCTAAATTAAATTATTAGTTCTACTAAATTTTTAAATTTTGCATTTTTCATCAAATTAAAGCCCCATGAAGTTTCATGACTAGTGTCACTACCTTGATTTATGTGCAAGTGACCCAGCACCCCGAGCACACTTCCCAAACCCAATAGCATTGTTCACAGAGCCTCAAAATACGGGCGTTACATCTGAACTGGTAAAAAAGGTCATTAATTCTGGGCAACGGGTACTTATTCTTGATTATCACCTTGTTCAACTTTCTATTATCAATACATAGCTGAAGTGATATGTCTTTCTTTTTCATAAAAACCACTAATGCTCCCTATAGAGAAGTACTTAGCCTAATAAAGCCTTTATCTAAAATTCCTATAATTATGCCTTTAGCTCCTTCAATTTTATAGGTACCATCTAGTATGGAGTCATAGATGCAGGAGTAATACTAGGATATACTTCGATCTCAAAGTCAAGTTCTCATTGTGGAGGCAACCTTAGTAACTCATTTGAGAACACATTAAGAAATTTTGACACCACTGGTATGTGACTAAGGCTCGATTCTATATTACTTATGTCAATCACATGAGCTAGATAAGCCTCATATCCTTTTTGGATTAGTCATCTCGATGTCAAAACTGAGATGATATTAGGCAAAGAACTCTACTCCCTAATTACTATCACCTCATATCCCTCAACTATCCGAAGGGTGAGTCTCTTATATTCATAATTAACTACTACTCAATGTTTAGACAACCAATCCATACCTAGGATGACATCAAATTCCTTTAAAGGTAGTTCAATAAGGTTAGCTAAGAATACTTGGTTTTGGACTACTAAAGGATAGTTTTTGTATATTCTATTTAATATCACATTTTGCCCAATAGGATTGCTAACTAGGATGCTTATGTCTATGGGTTCATGTTCTAAACCCCTATCTCATGCTCATGTGGTGCGGATATAGGAATGAGTAGATATTGTGTCTATTAATGCAAAAATAGAGGCATGAAATAAAAAGAAAGTACCAGTGATCACATTAAGAGCCTCAGCTTCCTCTCGAGCCTATATAACGTATTGGCAAGCTGGTGCTCAAGCCTTTAGTCTCATCCTTTAACTTGTGCCTGGCTTCTCATTCTTGCTCTCCTTCTGACCTCTATTAGGTGTTGGAGATAAGGCTTAGATTTGAGTAGCCTCTACTACCTTTAGGATAATTCCTTTAATAATGATCTCTAGATCCACAGACTAAGCACTCTCCCCATCTAGTCTACCAATATTATCCCCAGTGTTTCCTATTACATGTCCCACACACTGAAAGTGCACTCTTTGCTATAGATACTAGAGCACTAGTGGCTTACTGTAGATGTCGAGGCCTAGATTGAGGTATCTACCCTGACCTTTAAGTCTAACTCTATCTCAAGGATTGTTATAAGGCCTGAGTGCCCTTCTACTTCTTACCCACATTAGGTGCTGAGCTAGTTTATCTTGTAGTGATAGGTCTCTTTTTTTGGAAAATTTCCCTCTTTTCTTTCACCATTTCCTCCATCGCATAGGCCGCTGACATTAAAGAGGAGAATTCTTGAATCTTTATAGTAGCTATCTATATCCTCAACTCTACATTAAGGTCTTTTTAAACCTCTTACAATGTTCCTCCTTAGTAGGCATAAACTCTTTTGCATATCTGCTTAGTTAGGTGAAGCCCATTCCATACTCAAACACCAACCTACACCGTTGCTTGAAGTTTAGAAACTCCTATCACTTCTTGTCTAGGTAGGTCTCTAATACGTATCTATTCCTAAACTCCTAGAGGAAGAAATCCCAGGTAAGATATGCTGCAACCTTCCTTCTTCGGGTGGTTTCCCACCAATAAAAAGCTTCTTTTTAGAGGAGGGAGGTGGTACACTCCAACTGCTTTAAAATCCTAATCATACGCTCTAGCTAAGACTCAGCCCTAGCAGTATCATTTTTAGCTATTCCTACAAAGTTTAGAGCCCTATCTTTTTCACCCTCTCTAAGTACGTCTTCTATAATGCTATAGGGTGTGAAGGTTATGCTGGGGTTGGTGGTGGCAATGGTAGAGCTACTGCTGCAGTAGTGTGCCTCAGCATAGCAACAATTTATTGTAATAATGTTGGCAAGGCATATGTTTGTGCCTGACATGCTACATCACTGAGCACGGGCATGCCTAAACTTGCCCCCGATCCATGTATCATCGTTAGTTTATGGCTAGCCACCTCTTCCCCTGGTTCTAGTGGGGTCAGCTCACTCATTGTGGCTTACTATAAAAGAATAGATAATCAACCTCATACAGTGTAACTTTACTTGACACAAAACCCTAGACCATGGCACTATGTATTCTACACCTAAAATTACCTAAACCTGCTCTGATAGCACCTAATGTAACACCCCCAACCCAATTCCTAACTAGACTAAATAAGAGCTACTACTCTCTGAAAGGTCACTCATCCTAATTCTACCCCATTAGACATTCGTTTAACTTTCACAAACTTGACAACCCAATTACTAATTCCCAATTCCATTGCAATCGGTTACCTTTATTATTACTTTATTTACATATAATAATTACTTGTAACACCCCCTACCTAATCCCTAATTAGACCAAATAAGAGATGCTACTTTTTTGAAGGTCACCCATGCTTATTCTAACATGCTAGACATTCATTTAACTTTCACAAACTTGAACACCTAATTACTAATTTCAAGTTTTGTTGCTACCAGATACCTTTATTATTGATTTATTTATATATGATAGGAATTTTATTAAACAAAAGCAGACAAAGAAAATTTAATAAAAATTTTGGTAGTATAACGGCTACTCGAGGGAAAACCCAAAATTTTAAACCTGTAGAAATGCACTTTTATAATCATTCTCAGTCATCTCACATCTTCTGGACCCTTCTGGTCCCCTAGAACTCAACTTAACATCAATCAATTAAACACACACATAGGGATCTCAGACCTACATATCGACAACATCAAGCATGTATAATATCTCAACACATATACATAGCACCCATTTTACTATTTATAGATCACCATGTGGAAAAACATAATACTTAACTATTTATATGACCGGGCCCCAAAACTATACATACATGAGTGCCCTCTACTATTAAAACTCAAAAGGGAATATAGGAAAATATACCCAAGGGATTTAATAGCTACTCTGGGATCTTAAGGCTAGACAGCACTCTAATATCTTCTACTTGTCCATCGAAACACTGACACATTGAGTATACACTCAATCATGAATTTAATGTAATATAAATTACATCCTGCAAACATACAACACACATAATGCAACTCTTTACCATTTGAGCATATTCAAAATATATAACCTCAATTATTTTTGAATTTGATCATATTAAATCTAGTTAAATAAGGTGTTATTACTCTTATTAATTACACATCATATTATTTGCTCCTTGTTCTAATGAAGAATGTATGGCTTATTTATCAAATTATGTCTTTATACCTTTTTATTTCATGCAAACCTCCCCAATGACCTTGGATAATAGAGATCAGTCCATGTGGACCTCCCAATACCCAAGTGTGCAAGTTTCACTAGCAAAACCTCGGCAGCTACACCCGTCATATCATACACATAGGCAATGACCCATATAGACCACAACCCTTAATAGCTACTAACTCTTTAGTTGACCTATCAACCTATCTAGTAGGTGTCTAACTAATATAGGGTAATACTAACTGCCATTTTTGTTCCTCATTGTAAGTTATTTGACATATGGTCATACCATTTACTTATTGTCATGCCATTTACATGTACATTTCTATTATTATGTAACCATGATTGACGACATATTATGCCATCGTAGTACCATCCTCCTAGTCCATTTTCATAGTCTCCTAATCCCATATATTACTTCTCACACATTTAAGCTAAGTTTCATTGAGTTCACTTACATAAATACAATGTTTCAATACTATTACCACTTAGCATTCAATTCAATCATGTTTCGCCAATTAGTTCTCCCAATTCCATAACTACCAACATAACTTACTTTCATTGCCATTAATGTTTACCTCACATATATATGCATATTCACCTCATAATCATGGCACACCTCATGGCCATACTATGTTCAAACATTTCCAATTCATTTCTTACTAACTTCATATCATAAACATATTTTGTACTCACTTTTTAACCTAATTACATTACATTTCCATATTAATTACACATAAACATACACATTCTTCCTTCACACACCATCATATGCCTTTTTCTTGCAATCTCTATACATTTAGGCCTTATATGGCTTACTTATCACACTCATATATTCATTTCATGCACTTACACACACATACATATATCAAGTCATTTCCTTACACATTAACACATGCACACATGAACACTAACACTTTCAACAACTTATATTACATTAAGTTCACATACCTAGGGTCTTAAAATCCTTTATTTTGCCTTTTTGATACTTGCTTCACTTTTCTTTTTTAATATTATTCTCTTTTCCTACAAACATACACCATTTAAGTTTTGAAAAACTCTAAAAATTCCTACATTACTCCGAATCAAAAGCTATTTACATGGCTAATCATGGATTACTTAAGACTATCTAACCAAAAATAAAAATTAAGAAATAAGCACTTCTACTCACTTTAGGCACAATTCATCAAGTGCTCATATCTCCCAATTTAGGCATTTTCTTCGAATTTTGCTAGTGGGAGGAGCTTTAAAAGACTGTTGAGGTCTAATTTAAAGGGAAAATGGTTGATTTCATTTAATATTTGTAAGAATTAAAAAAGAAAAAGGGAGGAGGAGGGAGCATAGATGGTGTCAGCCATAGAGGTATAGGAGGGGGAGGAAGATGGGTTGGCACATAGCCACCCCATATGTGTCCACCCTTTTATATTAAACATTTGGATGGCCTGGCTCACACCACGTGTCGATCGAACAGTCCATTTTAATTCAATTTTCATTTTAAGCTTTAAAAATTCAAAATAATTATTTAGACCTCCAAATATCATGCTTTTTGTGCCAAAAATTCTCGATAGTCCGCATTAAGGGTTCTCTAAAATCTCAAGCCAAAACTCCAAAGGGAATTAGGGTAACTATTTACTTATGTAATTAAGAAATTCTGAATAAATATCAAACAACCTCAAAAAAATTAAAATTCCTTCACTAATAGATTCTTTGGAATTTTTTACCAACAGGGTTTGCTATTTTTAGGTCCATTCAAGCATATCTCGAGCTTCTCCTGGCACGATGCCAACTAAAGTCACTATTCACTAGTTCTTAGCCTAAAATAATTTATTAGTTCTATTAAAAGTTTTAATTATTTAATTTTCATCATTTATGGCTTGTCAAAGTTTTATGACTAGTACTTCCCTCTTAGCCATCACAAGGTGTCCAGGATGCTCAGAAGACACTATACCTACCTCGGGAGGTATTGTTCATGAAATTGAGATTTTAGGGCATTACAAAAAGACTTTGCCAGAATGAGTAGGTATGCTAAGTTTGATCCTACTGAAGAGGAAAGGTGCAAGAGGCTTGAGAAAGGCCTTAACATTGAGATCTAAACTTAGATAGCTACATTTAAGATTCGAGAGTTTGCTTCTTTAGTTGTAACTACCTATGACATAGAGGAGTTACTAAAAGAGAGGAGAGAGACTTATCAAAGGAAGAGATCCTTCACCCAAGGGGAAGCTAGTTTGGAGGGAAAAAAGAAGATAGACATCTTAGCCACCACAGCGACATGGTCAGACACAGAGATTAGAATAGGGCTCCCAATTTAGACCTAAGCAATAGGTTAATAATGCCTTTCTTTCTATAGCAAGGAGTGCCCCCATTGAGATATGGTACTTATAAAGGAAAGCATAAAGGGACTTGTTAGAAGACTCAACCTAGTACATGCTTTGTATGTGGCTCTAAAGACCACTTCCAGAGAGACTGCCCTAGAAAGAAAGATGGATGCACACAAATGTAGGCATCATCACCAACTCCTACTAGGAGTCAAAGAGAGACAGAGTGAGAGAGATGGCCTTACTTAGAGGCCTAAATTTGAGGCTCAATCATTTGATGAGGCAATATACATTTCGAGCTAAAGAGAATGTTGATTTTTTGAATGTTAGAGTGGGTACATTCTTTTTTATTGAGCTACCTATTTTAGCTTTGATTGACTCGAGATCCACACACTCTTACATTTATACTGCATAAGCATAGGATAGAGGTTAAAACTAGAACCTACAGATATAGACATGATGGTTAGTAAATTGATTGGGCAATAACTAATAGTTAATGGGGTATATAGAGATTGTCCTCTAGTTGCTTAAGGACATGTGCTTTTTATGGACCTCATTAAACTTCCATTCAAAGAGTTCGATATCACCTTAAGGATGGATTGGCTATCAAGACATGAAGTTATAGTAGAATATAAAAGGAAGAAATTCTCTTTTAAAACTCCAAATAAGAAAGAGGTGATTATGCTTAGTGGAAGGGACATTTCTACTAATATTGTCTCAGCTGTTGCTACTAGACGACTAATATAAAAGGGATGTAAGGTGTATTTAGCTCACATAGTTAACACCCAAAAGGTCGAGTTAAGCCTTGATCAGATACCTATGATGTTAGAATTCCTAGATGTATTCCCTATTGAATTATTAGGACTACCACCATGATGGGAGATCAAATTTGAGATTGAGGTATACTCGGGCATTGCACCAATATCCATGGCTTTGTATTTTATGGCACCTATAGAACTAAAGGATTTGAAAGTGCAGTTATAGGAGTTACTTAGGTATTTATTAGGTTAAGTGATTTTCCTTAGGGAGCACTAATGCTATTTGTGAAAAAGAATGATGGTTCACTCTAATTATGCATTGACTACAGATAATTGAACATGGTAACTTTTAAGAATAAATATCCTTTACCCAGAATTGATGAACTTTTTGATAAGTTATGAGGGGCTAGTGTATTTTCCAAGATTGACTTAAGATTAAGCTACCATCAATTAGAAATCAAAGCGTTTGACATCTATAAGATAGCTTTTCGGATAAGGTATGGTTATTATGAATTCTTAGTGTTGTTGTTTCCCCTAGCTACATTTATAAACCTATTGAACTGGATTTTAAAGCCATACTTGGATCAATTTTTGATAGTGTTTATTGATGACATCTTAGTGTATTCAAAGACCATGGAGGAGCAAGAGCAGCATTTAATGTTAGTTTTACAGACTTTGAGGAAAAAGCAACTTTATGCCAAATTGAGTAAATATGAGTTCTGGTTGAGTGAGGTAGCCATTTTAGGTCACATTGCTTTAGCTAAAGGTATCAAAGTTGATCCGAGTAAAGTTAAAATAGTGCTAGAATGGAAGCCTCCTAGGAATATGCTCGATATTCATAGTTTCCTAGGATTGGTTGATTATTATAAGAGGTTTGTAAAGGGTTTCTCCATGATCATAGCTCTAATGACAAGACTATTATAAAAGGATGTGAATTTTACATGGGATGACAAATGTCAGGCTAGTTTTGATAATCTAAAGGCTATGTTAATTGAAGCACCTATTCTCACCTAACTTAAGTAGGGAAAGGATTTTGTTATTTATAGTGATGAATCTAATAATAGGCTTGGGTGTGTGCTTATGTAAAAAGGCAAGGTAGTAGCATATGCCTCTTGATAGTTGAAATCCCATGAAAGGAACTATCCTACACATGACTTAGAGCTGACTGCCATTTTCTTTGCTTTAAAGGTGTGGAGACACTACTTGTATGGTGAGAAATGCTATATCTACATAGATTATAAAAGCCTTAAGTACCTTACTAGTTAAAAGGAATTAAACTTAAGACAACGGCAATGGCTGGAGTTGATAAAGGATTACGACTATTTAATTAACTACCACCCAAGCAAGGCGAATGTGGTGGCAGATGCCCTAAGTTAGAAATTTACAGTAACCATGAGAGTGATGAATACCCAATTCCATTGTGAGAATGATGGAACCCTTTTACCTAAACTATAGGTGAAACCTAGCTTGATTCCATAGGTGAAAGAAGCACAAATGTAAGATAAGCGACTTAAGTAGATAATGAGTCAAGTTAAAGAGAGAATGATTTTAGAATTTGAGATCAAGATGGATGGGTGCTTGTATTATCATGATCAACTATGTGTGCCAAATCTAGAAACAATCAAGAAGCATACATTGCAAAAAGCTCATGAGGCCCTTTATACTATACGTCCAAGGAGCATAAAGATGTACCTAGATTTGAAACCATACTATTAGTGGCTAGGAATAAAAAAATATATGATCGAGCATGTGACAAGGTGTCTGGCATACGAGCAAGTAAAAATAAAATATCAAGTTCTTTTTAGATTGCTCCACCCTATAGCAATTCTAGGTTATGGTGATTAAATGGATATGTTTGAAATTAAATGGTAAATTGTGTATCGTTGGTTTTAATTAAAGGATGTAATGCATTTTAAACACTTAACTTAAAGAAATATGAATTTTAGTGGGACTATGTTAGGGTGGCCGAATGAGTTGAATAATGATTCTATGACTTAAAGTTAAGTTGTCAGTGTGCATGAAGTAAATTTTAACATCGAGTGATGAAATATGACATTATATAAAAAAGGAAAAATGCGAAGGTCTAATGTTAATAACTTGAGTGGCCAATTGGTTAATGAAGGAAGAGGAAAGGTTATGTAATAAACTTATGTTAGATGAAATGAACAAATAATATGATTATATAGAAGACGTTAAGCTGAAAAAAGGATATGTTATAAGGAGGGATAAAGAGCGCAAAGATTTAACATTTAGGAAAAATAACAATTAAGACTATAATGCACTACAATTAAAAATATAAAGTACAGAATAAATAATTGATTTGAGATTAAAAAGGTAATAAGAAGTTTCAATTGAGCCCATATTAGTGAGATTCCTACTAGATAGGTTGACCGATCAACTAGGGAATAGCAGCTAATAGGACACTTTAGTGTCATGAGATATTAGTCCATGAGGATGATTATGATGTTGTATTGATCTTTTCATGATGTTGTACGAGTGCAGCCTTCTTGAGGTCCTTACTACACAGTTGAGATATATGATGTGATAATGGGTGCTACCATCAAGGTCTAAAATGAGAACCCCTGCACAAGCTTTGAGATAGGTGCAACCATTGAGGTTTTGAGATAAAACCCTCCGGATAGGTTGAGATTTATGATGGGTGCAGCCATTGAGGTTTAAAATATAGGCCCTTGCACAAGTTTAAATCTCATTATCCTATGTTTAAAGTGTAGTCTTTTGAATATGGGCCACTTACAATAATAATGAATATGATTAAATAAGTGGAATACAGATAAATAAGATGGTAGAGATAGAAAGGGACTTAATAGGCATGACCTTTATATAACTTTATTGTATGTTAATACTTGATTACGATGCATGATGTGATTGTAACTATGATGGAATTCTTGTATGATGTATGATGTATGAGGTTGCATGATACCTAATGTATGAGATTTAGTGCATAAATCTTTACCATTAAGTGTATGCTTAGCATTTCGATTGTTTAGATGTGTAAGTAGTAGATAGTTCATGTAGTATAGTCTCACTAGAGTAGCATGGTAGTTAGCTTGTTTTAGGTATAATTTACACCTTTGAGTTATGTATATTTTAAGTATGTAGATGCACTTATGTATAGGAGAAAAATAGTGTTGTAATAATGATGATATATAGTATTGTACACTAATGTTGAACTTCATATACATGTTGAGTTATGTGTAAACTACTGTTGAATGATGATGATGAGTTTTGTGGTGGATTGAAAGGATCCTGTGTGTGAGACTGTGGATGAGATAATTATAGAAGTGTCCATTTTACAAGTTAAATTTTTTTTATTTTTCCTAGACAACTTTAATGCTACTGGATTTTCAATAAAGTTGATTTAGTTGATAGGATGTATTTATGCACTATTTTTCTTATAATTTTCCATGCTTTTACATATTTAATTATGCTAAAATAATAAGAATTGACTTAGTTTGGGTATTTTGGTTATTTTGGACAGGTTTTATTAATTTCAAGTCAATTCTGGATTTTTGAAGCCTTTTTGGAGAATCTGCCTAAACTGCAA
>CANXYI011530000.1:0-10158 GCA_948208565.1 Hura crepitans
ATATATATATATATATATATATATATATCAAAAGTATAATATTTAATATATTATTTATAAAAGAATCTTACAAATTATAAAAAATAACATTATATGTATTGGAACAATTTATTAAGATTTAGCTATGATTTTCATTATATAGAGGAAACATACAATTAACAAATTTCATTGATATTTAAATTATTTCATTCATTATGATGTATAAATTAATATTTGAAAAAATAAAAATGATACTAATTATAAAGCATCAAATTACTCAACATAATAAAAAATATATAGAAAGAAATTTACAATTAAGATAACGAAATATCCTTAAATTCGCAAGATATATACATTTGAATCATTTTAACAACACATTTAATAGCACTCATTTTCTAGTCGATAAACTTTAATAAAGACCATTTTTGGATAATTTTATCGAATATGTAATATTCATGATAATTTACATAATTGGTATTTAAATTCATATACATTACAAAATTCATGAAAATAATTTATAATCAGTTAATACATATAATGATAAAGAAATAAAGGTTATAGTTATTTTGAGTCATATGAATTATTTATAAAAATCTTAACCCAAAGTTTAGAAAAATAATCTAATAATTGATAATTACATCCTAAATAAACATTATATAAAAAAAAATGTATGCTATAGGGTGCCTAATACCTTTCCTATGTTAGAATAACCCTGACCCCATAATAACGAGTCAAATTCAGTGTCCAATCACACTAAGAAAGATCAATTAATGGCAACTCTTTTCCTTATATACACTTAGGCCCTTCTAAAACCAAACATCAGTAAAAATAAAATAAACCTTAGGGAAGATAGGCCTTAGGTGCGACATGGGGCACATAGTTTTAGTAAAGGGGATCAGAGTTAACCCAAGTAAAGTGAAGGCAGTGTTAGAATGGGAACCATCGAGGAATGAGATAGACATAAGAAGTTTTCTTGGATTAGAAGGGTATTAAAGGAGATTTGTGAAAGGATTTTCTATCATTGCTACTCTTTTAACTAGATTAATAAAAAAGAATGTGAAATTTTAATCGAATGATAAGTGTCAAGAAAGTTTTGAGATATTGAAGAAGATGTTGATAGAAGCTTCTATCTTGATTCAACCTGAATAGGGTAAGGATTTCACAGTGTATAGTGATGCTTCATTGAATGGTTTGGGACATATGTTGATATAGGATGGAAAAGTAGTAGCCTATGCTTCAAGACAGTTGAAAACACATGAAAGGAATTATCTTACTCATGACTTAGAGCTCTCTGCTATTGTATTTGCTTTAAAAATATGGGGGCACTATTTGTATGGTGAAAAATGTTATATTTATGCAAATTATAAAAGTTTGAAATACCTCCTTATTTAAAAGGAATTGAATTTAAGATAAAGAAGGTGGTTAGAACTGATAAAAGATTATAACTATCAGATTGACTATGACTCGAGGAAAACAAATGTGGTGGCAAATGATTTGAGTGGAAAATTCATGGTAACTCTAAAAGCTATGAATGCCAGACTGCAGTATACTCTAAAAAAATACTATTCTAGCTCAGTTAAAAGTGAAACCTAATTTCTAATAGCAGATTAAAGAGACTAAAATGAAAGATGAGTAGTTGGTTCATATGGTAAGTAAAGTTAAAGAGGGGAAGGCCACAGGGTTTGAATTGACAAAAGATGGATGTCTGTATTACTAGAACAGGTTGTGTGTACCAAGTACAGATGACCTGAGGTTTCAGATACTGAGAGAGGCACATAAAGCTACATATTCTAGGCATCTTAGGAGCACAAAAATGTATCTAAACTTGAAGTCTCATTATTAGTGGCCAGGTATGAAATGAGATATAGTAAAATATATAATAAGATGTCTGACTTGTCAGCAAGTGAAAGCTGAACACTAGGTTCCTTTTGGATTGTTGCATCCTATACCATTACTAGATGGAAGTGGGAAAAGTTGACAATAGATTTTGTGATGGGTTTACCTATGACCAAAGGTAAATGTGATGTTGTATGGGTGATTGTTGATAGATTGACAAAAATAGCTCACTTTATTCTAGTTGGGTTGGACTATTCTTTAAAAAAGCTAGTTAAGTTGTATATGGATGAAATCGTTAAACTTCATGGTGTACTAGTGACGATTATATCTAATAGAGATCCTCGCTTTACTTTTAAATTTTAGAAGAAGTTGTAGGAAGCATTAGGCACCAGACTAGCCTATAGTATAACTTTTCATCCTTAGACTGATGAACGACCAGAAAAGATGATACAGGTACTTAAGGATATGCTATAGAGTTGTGCAATTGAATTTAATCAGTACCTATCTTTGGTAGAGTTTGCTTATAATAATAGCTATCAGTCTAATTTAGGAATGGCACCATATGAAGCTTTATATGGCTAACGATGCAGAACTCCTCTGTGTTAGAGTGAGGTTAGAGAAGGTAAAATATTTAGTGTCGATTTGATTAGGGATGCAGAGGAAAAAGAAAATATGATCAGAGAGAGATTGAAATCTACAGTTGACAGACAGAAATCATATGCTGACCTGAAATAGAGGGATATTGAATATGTAATTGGTGAGAAAGTATTTTTGAAAGTATCTCCATGAAAAAAGATGTTAAGATTTGGGAAAAAGGGGAAGCTGAGTCCTAGGTTTATTGGACCGTATAAAATTATAAAGAGAGTTAGACCACTAGCTTATAGGCTAGCATTAGCCCCTAAGCTACAATAGATATATGTTGTTTTCCACGTTTTGATGCTCATGAGGTACATATCAGATCCTTCACATATGATTCCGATGACAAACATTAAAGTACAACCTAATTTAAGCTATGAAGAGGAGCCTATGTAGATTTTGGCTTGTGAAGTGAAGCAATTAAGGAACAAGTCCGTACCACTTCTTAAAGTGTTATAGAGTTATCATAACACTGAAAAGGCTACATGGGAGCCCGAGGAATAGATGAGGGCACATCATTCACACCTTTTTGTTTTAGGTAATTTTAAGGATGAAATTTTCTTAAAATGGGAAGAACTGTAATGCTTGTGCATTGAGGCTTCGTGAACAGTGCCATTGGGTTTGGGAAGTGTGCCTGGGGTGTTAAGTCACTTGCAAGAGAATCGAGGTAGCGGCACTGGTCATGAAACTTTAAAGGGCTTTAAATTGATGAAAAGGCAAAATTTAAAGATTTAGTAGAACCAATAAATCATTTCAGGTTATAAACTAGTGATCTATAGGGCTAAATTGAGTCGGGCTAGGAATAACTCAGTGTGTGCTCAGATAGACCTAAAAATATCATACCCTAAAGCTAAAAAATTCCACTGAGTCCATTGGTGAAAGAATTTTTGAATTTTGGGGTTATTTGCCAAATCTCATAATTTATTAGTTTCATACGTAAATTGAGGTAGTCTGAAAACTGCCATATCGATGGAATTTGGTTGCAAAAATTTATGAGCATGTAGAGGGTATTAAAGAGGAATTTTAAAACAAATGGTATAATTTTCTAAGGTCCCTATGATTTTTAAAATTTTCCAAAGTTTTTATCAAAATTGAGCCATTTCGGGATGGTTCGGGAGGTTGTGGGACGTACCCATGCCAAGACAACTGGCCTAAGGCCATTACACTTGGCAAATGCACCAAGCTATTGGCAAAATCCACTAAAAAAACACAAATTCTTTCCTTCTCCTTTTGCTATAACCAACGGTGCACTAGGGAAAGAACTCCATTTTCATGCTCTTTTCTAAGCTTTTCAATATAGTAGTTGTCACCTAAATTCATTTTCATATGTTAGGGAATTAAGGGAAAAGAATACTAGGAAAGGAGTTCTCAAGAATTAATTAAAATTCATCAAAGGGAGCAAGGTTAGAAGGCATTTCAAGCAAAGGCAGCAAGCTTTCAAAATGAGTTCTTTATGGTTTTTATTAATTTTTGTAAGGGATTTTGAATGGGAATGGTTGCCTATGAGTGCTTGGAATCTTAAGGAAGTGTATGTATGGTTTTTGAGGGAATTGGAAAGCAAAATGGTAGGATTTAGGGGTTAGAAATTAAGGGACTTTCAAGGGTAAAGCTATAGGAAATTCATCATTTTTTTTGCCAAGGTAAGTGAAATCTTATATTCACTTTATGCCACCTTAAGTACATGGCTAAAATAGGGCCTTAAGGGGGGTTGATGAAAGCACACTTAGCATGTTTTTACTAAGGACCCAAGAGCTTGAGCTTATGTTAGGTGTATTTATTATTTGATCAATTGATAAAAAGTAGTGTTTGAGGTTCATGCTACATGTGTAAGAGTGTGTGTGTGTGTGTGTGTAGTTGTATAATTGGAATGTAATTGAATGGTGTATATAAGTGATTAAGTTTGATTAACATGTATGTTAGGCTTATGATGTATGAAATGGTGATATGGCATGTAATGGGATTATTTAATACATGAATGAATGGAAACCTAGTAATGGCTGAGACATAAAATAGGCATTTGTAAACTTAGATGGCATGAAAGTACAATGGTGTATGTGTGAATGTATTTAGGTTATGGATAAAGGTTTAAAGGTATGATGGATATAAAGAAAATGTATGATCAAGGCCTATACATCATTATACCTAAGAGCAATGGTAATGAAAATGTCATCTAAACTTTGGTAAATTTTATGAAATGAATATGTGTCCTAAAATCTAGGATAATAGACATGAAATAGCTTAGTTTTCTTAGCTTAATTTGAGAATTTGCATGTTATAAATGAATGTAAAAACACTTAGTATATAGAATTGAAATGTGGCCTAAAATGAGATATATGTTTGAACTAATTGTGAAGTTAGAAATGCCATAAATAGTGGCCTAAAATGGCTATTATGATGTGATTACATGAAGTGTTATGTATGCCTATTGTTTGGCCTAATTGATGTTAGCTTTAGGCCTATGGAATGTATGAATTTATTGGTGAAAATTGCACTGAAAAAGACTAAGAAATGGACCTAAAAAGGACTATCACTAACCATGTAAATGACCTATAATTGTCTAAATTGACAATTACCTGAACCAATAATTCACATAAACAATAAATGGATGGTAAATAGTAATTAAATGTGAAATAAAACTAGAGATGTTTAGAATTAAATTTTGGTTTTGGCAAGGCTTGATCATATTGTTGCAAAATGACTTGAAACTGTCCGGTAGGGCTCATACTTGATTGGACTAAAAATCCAACTATCAAATAAAATTAATATTGTCTATTTTTAACTCTAGAATGTTATAATAAGTTAATCAGTAAAGAAATAAACATAAATTGCGGTTAAATGGCCCATTAGTTAGACATCCACTGGATGGGTTGACCGATCAACTTAGGGTTTTAGCAACTGCTAGGCCAATATAACAGTCGAGGTCTATTTTAGGGCCACTATACTAGTCAATTGGATAGACCTTTTATGACTTGCACATTTGGTGCTATTTTTTAAATTATGCCGATGTAGCAGCGTAGGTCTTGAAGAGCCACTACTCTAGTCTATTAGATAGACCAGCCTGCTGGGCAAACCAAATTATGTAATTAATTTGGATATGTGATTTGGAATGTCTACAGACTAATCTCTATGATGTTTATTAGGCCAGTGCAATGGTTGCGGTCCAAAATGTGGATCATTGCATTATTTTAGTTCCCTCTTAGTCCAGTGTGTTAAATTGTCGTCTATCTAGTTAGGCTTGTTAATTTAATGAAATAAATGACCTATAAGCACTAATAATGGTGGATATTATTAAATTACTTAGATTTTGAGTAATTAACTAAATGAATAATTAATCTATATAATCAAGGATATTTTCGAAATTTGATATTTACAACATATTTTTTGATATGATACATTAATGTTAATGGCATAAATCAACAAATTACTTAATTTTAAATAATTAAAAGGACAATTGAATATTGTTTATATAATCAGGGATATTTTGGTCATTTTGACAAATGTATTTTAATGATTGGCATAATAACTCGAATAAATTGATTTATATATATATATATATATATATATATATATATATATATATATATGATAACAATTGTGACATGATTTAAATGCTTGAATTCACTACTAAGTGTATTCTATTAGCGTACTTGTTTCGGTGCACAAGTAATCAAAACAGAGATACAATCTCATAGTACGTGCAGTCAAGGTTCAAAGGACAGTTTTGGCAAGGTTGCTATGTAATTAGTATACAATTTTGCACTCAATATACTTAGGGGGGAAAAGTGTGCCATATAGATAAAGAACTTAAAATATGTATCTATAGATGTAAATTGTGTTTTATAATAAGTAAACTATCAGACTATGTGAATGTATGGTTTTAATTATTGAATGCTTGGTATGTGAGCTTGAGGCTCTAGATTATGATTTGTCTAATTGTGGTCTAACACCTGTGTTGATGAATTGATAGACAGATGATGCTAGGTTGATTATTTAGGGGACTAGGGGTCTAAAATGTTAAAACATAAATTTATTGAAGTGTTTTACAAGTTTAAAAATTTAAGTAGTGACCCAAATAGCTGTTATGCTATTGGATTTTAGGAAGAAAAATAAATAGCTATAACTAACTATTTTTGGGTAGAAATAGGTTGACTTGACCTTAAGCTGAGCTAAGAAAAAGATGGAACCAGTTTTGGAGTTAGACAGAATCAAATAACAAGAGATTGATAAAAATGAATGAACTAGAAAGACAATTTTAGGAGGGGTGACCTAATGGGCAATGCACCACTTGTTGGGTTTCTTCAAGAATCTAGTAGGAGGTGTCCCAAGATTTCAGGCAACATATAAAGGAAGCTGAGGTGAGGGATGAATAGCTAAGACAGATTATGGGTAAAGTGAAAGAGGGAAAGGCAATAAGATTTAAATTAAGAGAAGATGAATGTTTATATTATCAGGGTTGGTTATGTGTACCTAGTACAAATGACCTGAGATTATAAATACCAAAAGAGGCACATAAAGCTCTTTACTCTATGCACCCTACAACTATAAAGATGTATATAGACTTCAAGTCTTAATACTGGTGGTTAAGTATGAAGAGAGATGTAATAAAATATGTGGCTAGATGTCTGACATACTAGCAGGTAAAATCTGATCATCAGGTTCCTTCTATATTGTTGCATCCTATAGCAATACTAGAATGGAAGTGGGAAAGGTTACAAGGACTTTGTAATGGGATTGCCTATAACCAAGAATAAGTGTGATGAGGTATGGGTGATTGTTAATAAATTGACTAAAATAGCCTTATTCTTGTTAGAATGGATTATTCACTAGAAAGACTAGCTAAATTGTACATTGATGAGATTGTCTGACTCTATGGTGTACCAGTGGCCATTATTTCAGATAGGGATCCTTGCTTCACTTCTAAGTTTTGGAAGAAACTACATCAGGCTAACTTACAGTATAACCTTTCACCCTCAGACAGATAGACAATCAGAAAGGGTGATACAAGTGCTTAAGGATATGTTACATAACTGTGCCATTAAATTTAAAGGCAGTTGGAACTAGTACATGTCTTTAGCTGAATTTGCATACAACAATAGTTATCAAGCCAGTTTGGGCATGGCACCTTATGAGGCATTATATGGCAGAAGATGTAGAACTCTATTGTGCTAGAGTGAAGTTGGGGAAAATAAGATTTTAGGAGTTGATCTGATAAGAGATGCAGAAGAAAAAGTTAAGGTTATTAGGGAAAGATTGAAAGCTGCAACTGATAGATAGAAATCTTATGCTAACTTGAGTTGAAGGGATATTGAATATATAGTAGGTGACAAAGTGTTTTTGAAAGTATCTCTATGGAAGAAAGTGCTTAAATTTGGGAAAAAGGGGAAGCTAAGTCCCAGATATATTGGGCTATATAAGGTTATAGAGAGAGTAGAACTATTAGCATATAGGCTATCCTTGCCATTTGAGTTACAATAGATACATAATGTCTTTGATGTTTCAAAGCTCAGAAGGTACAGTTCATATCCTTCACACATAGTTCCAGTGATAGATATTGAGGTATAAATAGACTTGAGTTACAATAAAGAACCAATATAGATTATGACTCGAGAAATGAAGCAGTTGAGAAATAAAACCATTCCTTTGGTTAAAGTTCTTTAGAAGCACCATAAGGTAGAAGAAGCCACATGGGAACCCAAGGTGCAGATAAAGAGTCCATATCCTTATTTATTTGCTATAGGTAATTTTAAGGGCAAAATTTCTTAAGAGGGGAAGAACTATAACACTTGTGAGTCAAGGCTCCATAAACAGTACCTTTGAGGCTCGAAAAGTGTGCCTAGAGTGTTAGGTCACTTTCATGAGGCTTGAGATGGGCTATACTAGTCATGAAACTTTAAGAGGCTTGAAAATGATGAAAATGACATAATTTAAAGATTTAGCAGAACTAATAAATTATTTTAGGCTGTAATCTAGTAAGCTATAGGCTTACATGGATTTGGGACAGGAATGACCCAGGATGTGCTCAGACATACCTAAAAATACCATACCTTGAAGGCTAAAAATTCCCCTGAGTCCATCGGTGATGGAATTTTTAAATTCCAAGATCGTTTGCTACTTTTTCTTATTTTTAGGTTTTACATGTAAACTAAGGTAGCTAGTTCATAGTCATGCCGAGGGAATTTGGCTATAAAATTTTATGAGCCTCTAAATGGGACTAACAGAGGATTTTTAAAATAAACATAATGATTTTTAGAGGTTTATGTGAATTTTAAAAATTCCCTAAAAATTTTATTGAAACCAAGCATTTTCAGGGTGTTCGGGTGACATGTGTCCCCACCCAAGCCACTTTAGCCACTATATATGCCCATTGTTTCACCTAGATGTCCACTTGGCATAAATACCTCACCCCTCTACCTTTCTCCCTTTTCTTCCTCTTTCCTCTCCCAACGCCATTTCCATCTTCATCCCTCTATTTTTATGGCTTTTAAAGTTTTTTTCTCTCTCTAATTATCATTAAAAATTTCATTGATGAGTTACAAATTGATCTTTAAAAGGTTTGAAGACCATTGATGTCCATAGAATCTAAGAAAATTCAAAGAGTCTTTAAGTGCACATAAAGGGTGCTTGGAAACCAACTTTGGGTGTGTAAGTGTTTCCTCCCTTTTTATTTTATTTCCTAAAGCATTTTACTAATATAAGAGTGCCTATGTTCTTTTATTTGCATTTAGGAACTTATCGGATTTTTTTATGGATTTTCTAAAGGGAGGAGGTATGTATGGAAGAACAAGGAAAAGAGAGGTTCAACAAGGAGAATAAAGGTGCTAAAGGGTGAGCAAGGCTCAATTTTAAGTGAAGGTAAGTGAATTTAATGTATTTGAGGCATGTCATTTAGAAATTATGTGCAAAGCATGTAGAAAAGGTGTATAGAACTTGTGGTTAAGGTGGTTAGTGTAGGTAAAATAGTGTGTTATGCTTATATTAGGGTTAATTCTATGATAAGTGAATGAATTATTTGGTGATTAGGTGGAAGGAATGAAGAAAAGGTCTTGGCCTCATTTTGGCCTAGAGGTTAGTGTGTGTGTTTAGTGAATGGCTTGAATTAGGAGGAAATGTGATGGTTTCTAGTGTGTTTGATATAGAAATAAATGAATTATGCTTGTGTATGGTGAAAAATGGAAGAGTTGGTGTTATGCCTTAATTAGTCAAGAGGTTACCTTAAGATGTAGGCTAGGTGTATGGCAAGTTAACATGACACATTGAATGGGAATTGGTATGTTAGGAATGGTATTGTAGGTGTATATAGTGAAGTTGGTGAAAAAATGCATGTGTGTATGATTACTTAGTATGGCTGAGACATGTACAAGACATGCCATGTCTTAGTTTGCATAATATATGCATAGTGTGTGCATATGAATGCTTAAATAATGCCATTGTATGTGTATACGTGATTGAATGTGAAGAAAAGCATGTATGTGGTCATTGGCAAGTATTGGTCGAGAGGTATATGTGGTAAATTTTGCATGATAGGCATGTTATGGCATGACATACTTGGCATGAATTGTGTAATGTGCACTTGGCATGAGATAGGTGAACTTGTATGAGTAATAAGACATGAAAATGTATAAATATTGGTATGGCATTTAAGGTTGGAAAGTAGTTAAAAAGAGACTTGAAAATGGCTTAAAATGGCAAAGTGGAATTGACCTCAAA
>CANXYI011530137.1:0-10806 GCA_948208565.1 Hura crepitans
CTTTAATATTTTTCTAAGGTTTATTTGGGTGCCAATAAGAGTTATTTATGGTTGATTTGAAGAATTAAAGTATATATGATTTATTATGAATTTTTGAATGTGGATTGAGGTTATGTTCTAGAAGAGATGAGGGGGAAGCAAGAAGAAAAGGTTAGATAAGGTTTTTAGATGCTCTAAAGGGGTATTTTAAAGCTATCTAAGTAAGTGTATCCTTATAGTGTGTGTACAAATGATTTTATGTTAAAAAAGAATATATTCTAATACATAAAGTGTGTATGTTAAATTGATTATTTTGGTGTAAATGATATGTGATAATTGTAAGATGTGGAATACATGTAAAATGCCTTAAATTGATGATTAAAAATTAGGTGTATGAGAAATGCATAATGGTAGAAAACCAAGTGTGGATATGAGTAACGTTGCTGTCTAGGGCAACCATTAGAGCAGTAGGTCTGTACTATCTACAGCAACCATTAAAGTAGCAGGTTTGTGCTGTCTAAAGCAACCATTAAAGCAACAGGTCTATGCTATCTAGAGTAACCATTAGAGCAACGAGTCTGGGCTACTTAGAGCAATATTTAGAACAAAAAACATGATATGACGTAATCATATATATTTATGAATAATAATGATATATTAAATGTGATTAAGACGTAAGAGAATGCTTTATGTGCATTTTTCTATGATAATGAAATGGACATGATAAAAGGAAATTATGAGAGAATGATACATGTTTAAGTGTGATAGAGTATACGATGAAAGTTTATGGATATATATATATGATAATGTTGAAATGACATTTGGCATATTACCTTTAAAGCATGGATCATTATGTTAATGTTGTTTAAGACTAAATGTTATAATACTGGAATTGGTGTAAGTCTAGAGCAACCTCTAGAACAGAATGATGAGTGTCTAGAGTAACCTCTAGAACTGAATGATGAGTGTCTAGAGCAACCTCTAGAACATATGATAAATGCCTAGATTAACTACTAAAGCAATGATTAAAAATGAACCATATTAAGACTTTGATCCAATGATTCATAACTTGTTAGGTATAAAAAGTAAGGATGACACAAAATAAGTATGTGTTATGTTATACACATAATTGAAATATTTTGTGAAATTTTGTATATGCCCTAATGTAAGAGCAATACATAAATTAGTATGTTTATGTTAAATGCTCATAAATAGTGATTATATATATGTATATCATGTGGTATGATGTTATAAATGTATAATAATACATCTAATGTGATAAAAATGATGACAACGATGTATGGTGATGGAATGTACATGGTTTACATGTATGAATATGCACACATGTTACACATTTGGCTTGTTATGCATGTTGTATGGCCATTAATGGTTATGGTCACCTACATAGGCATAAGAAATGTTGGATGATATAAGTGAAGGACATTTTAGAATGCTAGGAGGCATGGTGGCCGAATGGGCTATAATGTATACATGTATATGTATGATGACATATAATGCATGAATCTGATAAATTATGTACATGAATGTATAAGTGATCATATACATATGAGATGATCTATGTAATGTGAGGAAATACATGTAAGATGCAAGTATGATGCTAAGGCTTAGGATGTAATCATGTGTGTCTATACTTTCCATTAAACATGAGATGAATGATGAATAATCATATGCATGAAAATGATCATGAGGAGTTATGTTAGTATGGCTAATGAGAAAGAATGCATAACCATATAAATGATAATAAGCATATGAACATGTAATGGCATGTACAATATAATGGAAACCTATTTGAACATATATATATAAGCTATTGTCACAAAAAAGATAAAATGATGATATGTATGGTATATGGTAGTTGTGAAACACCATAATGTATGATGAGCATATGAGATGGCTAAATGGCCTAGATGAGACTTAGTCTCTTGATATATCATGTTATAATGCCTAAAAGCTTAACGTATGTTGTTAGTGATGCTTGAATGCACCTAAAATCTTATAGAAGCACGATATGATGCTTAAAGCCTATGAAATTATAATTATGAGTTATAAAGAATAGGTTATTATAATATATGTAATCATGCAAAACATAATTAAGTATTGGCCCATAAAAGTATGACAACCTAGATTAGATAGGTTAAACAGTCAACTAGGGGGATGATAGCAATTGTTAGGGCACTTTGGTGCCAATCTATACAGGTGCAGCCACCAAAGGGTCCAACAGAGCCATTGCATGTATTTATATGCAAGTGTAGCCGTCGAATGGTTCAACAGGGCCACTACATAACGTTAGTCACTGAAGGGTCTAATAGAACCATTGCACATATTTCTATATAGGTGCAGCTATTGGATGGTTCAATAGGGCCACTGCATAACATTTTATCTATTGACTCATGCTACATACGATCTTAGACTTATAATTTATGCTGACCTTAGGGTCTATATTATGCTCAGTCTTCGAATTTATATTGGTAAATGGACCTTCGAGTTCATGGGGGTCATACGGGCCTACCCTATGTTTGACCTTCAGGCCCTATGTTAATGCTCTGACCTTCGGGTCTGATATGTTTGATCTTTATATCTATGCTGGTGCAGTAGCCGTTAAAGTTCAAAATGTGGACCACTGCACACCTACAAGACCTTTATGGTCAAGATCCCAATATCTAGTTTTAGGAGTTGTATACTAGTTATGGGCAAAGTAAATTAAAGTAAAGAGAATGATAATTAAATGATATGTGCTAAGAAGAATAGAATAACTACATTATTGTATGGATCATATGATTGACATATGAAAGAAAATATGTTAGTTTCTCTCTACATATAATTTATCTTGCATATTATACATGTTGGAACAATACATTATCTTATGAATATGAGTGATCATGTAGACATGTAATGCTATGTGTAATGAAATGAAATGCAAGATTTATGCATGAATGATGGTATAGTCGAATGGTTTTATATGATAACCATATTGTGTTTGAAGCATAATATGTGAAAAGTATGACATAAAGTGATGTTATGATATGATAAACTAAATGTATATGATGTTGTGATGTATTACATATTGAATTCTTTATATGGTTAATATCTATTAAGTAGAATAATATATCATGAATGATATTGCATGCTTTTAATATGCCATACTATATTGGATACACCACTAAGCTATGAAGCTTAGCACATTATTGTTTACGATGCATAGATTCTATAAGCTATTAGATTTGAAGGATCTACAAATAGAGATGGAATGATTTCTAGAGAAGAGTCTAGAGCAAGATTATGGGATTAATGCATGATTCTAGGTAAAGATGTATTATGATATTCATATGTATTTCTGATATGATATCTAGGAAATTGTTGTATAGAAATCTTTTAAGAATGGATTGTATAAAGAATTATGATGATGCATAGTCATTGATTCTAACCTATAATGTATGTATGAGATATAACATTTATGTGGTTGATCTGTGAGTTAAATGAGTTGGTAGATATGTATGTTTGGATGATCAAAATGATCATGATAGATAATTTTGGATGTATTAATTATAGAAGTGTTTTTCGTATGTAGGTCACTATTCACTGAGAGAATTGTGTCACCAATACAGTTGTTATACTACCAAATTTGTATCATAAAGATCACAAGATAGTTAGCTTAGTAAAGAGTTTTTGCTAAAGAGTGTTTTGTATAGTTATGTTAATCATGTGAGAATAAAGTAAAAAGGTTTTAAGTAAACCAGATAAGTAATAAGATAGGGGATAGTTGTGTGTCATTCCTTATTCAGGTTTTACGAACGGATCAGGTAAGGGGTGTCACACCCAAATATTGGATAATAGGATTCATAAGTGTGCGAGGGCTTGTATTCTGGATCTCAACGGCCGCACTCATCATAACATATCATGAACATTATGCAGGGTTTCTAATCTAGAGCCTCAATGGCCGCACTTGCCTTTAAAAGTGTGCAGGGATCCACATTCTAGACCTTAACAGCTGCACCCATCATAACATAACATAATCATAGCATAACATATGTGCAGTGGCACTCATGGACCTCAATGGCAGTTGCACCCACATTATATGTCATCATATGAATCATCACCATAAAATGTGTGGGGGTTCTCATTTAGAACCTCGACGGCTGCACTCGTCATCACCATGGGACACTGTAGTGTCCTAGTAGCTGCTAACTCTCTAATTGACCAGTAAACCTATCCAGTAAGTTATCTAACCAATATGGGCCTTGCCACTATTACATAACATCATACCATTAAGCATTTCATACCTTAGGAGTTCATATTCCTTTGATCTCGTTAAGTTCATTATAACATCACATAGATTCAATGACTTGTACATTATCATTCTTCTTTATTTTATAATCATATACTTATATAATCCCTTATGTTATTTCATTAGGTAAGTTACTATCAGCTTTCAACCTATAAACATGTATCATTCAGTTTCAACATTCATCTCAAGAGTTGCCATTGTTCTAAAAGGTTCATTCTTGACCTTTCAATAACTCTAGCTCTTCACTTCCTTATCATGTCAATCTTTAATCATTATGTACATCATTGTTTAGCCATATACTTTTCTTCATCTAAGTTCATACATTATTGCCCATTCGGCCATGTAAGGTTATGGCCTTATTTCTTCAAGTCTAAAGCCATTTGTTCATTAAGCCATCACTTTACCATTCCACTTATTACATTTTACTAGTTTAACACAATACACACTATGACCAAGACTTTAATGTAATTTGACCATTCTTATTTGAGGACTATTACAATACGATTCCATAACATTAGTCATTTACATAATCATTGTGTGATTAACTAACTTATCATACATCATCAAGTTAGGTTTACACATCATTTACTTAGTCCAACTCATTCAGCAATGAGGTTTTATATCACTTGCAATACATTTGCTTCTTATTTTAGTTCTCATATTGTTTTACTTATTTAATTAAGTCATTTAAACAATATACCACATATGTATCACATAAGCCTTGACATCACATGTCTCGACCACAATGCCCTTAACCATTCCTAGTACATTTCTTCTTAGTTTCTTAACCTTATCATGTTCAAAACATTCGTTTAAAGGCATACATGTATTAACTAAACATGATCTCAATCATAATCACATTCATACTTATGACATACTCATTGGGCCATAAAGATTAACAACACGTACAAACCATTTACTTCTTATTACTTACATTTAACATTATAACACTCAGTCAATTAGTCCTGTTACACCTTAAACCATATATAGACCTTACCAATTTAACATCCTCTTGTTTCGGTCACGTCCTTGTGTTGGATTCCTTTTAGATTCTTAATTTAAACATACTCGAATCATTAAATTAGAATCATTCATACTCAATTTAGCCCAAGCACATGCATTTTCATAATTTACACATACAACATGCTCATGTTGCACTTACATGACTTAGGAATGAATTTAAACCCATACATAGTTTATTTAGATCACTCGTTTAATTAAGCTTATCAAACATTAACTACCCATACATCTCATAATTCATAACCACATATGTCTCGATCACTAAATCCATATTATTTTCAATTCCATTCCTCCTAATATCATAATCCAATTATATTTAAAACCTCTACTAAAGGCTATACATGTATAAATAAGATATAACCCCCAACCATTCACATATACACACATATGATCTACCATTCGGCTTCATAGACATCTTTCCACATCTTTTATTCCTCGTTAAGTTTTTCACTTCGATTTATTCTAAGTGCTCAATTAACATTATTCATACCTTAGTTAAACACTAAACCATGTATATGTATGCATTCCATATGAAGATACATAAAGACACATACTAACATCTACTTTCTCCTAACCATTCATCTTGTTTTCATCATATGCCTAAGTAGTTCTCTTGTTTCCACAACATCAATACATGCTCACTAATCACACATCACAATCCTTATTCATACCATTCAACCATATCTAACCTAACACCTTAAAAATTTCCTTTTATTCTAATAATCATCAAAATCATATTTTAGACCTTCGTTTAGCTTAACCCACTATGTAACCCACCTTCTATGTGCATACATATAATATTTGAGCTATATAATCATATACATCAACACTTTAATTATTGAAGTAAACACATAATATTTATATTTCAATGAATACACTTATAATACTTTTGATTAGCCTTCAAAAAGTCTTTTAACATTAATCCTTCTCAATTCCCTTGAGTTTACAACTAACCTTACATACATATAAAGGAAATTCACCTTAGAAAAGTCCTAATAAATTTTTAAGCATTCTTAAAATTAATTTAACCTTAGAATAATCTTATTGGGATGTAATTCCACCTTAAAAAAATAAAAAATCATGAAATTAGCCACTTGTTAATCATAGGTGACACTATTCATGAAGTGGTGATTCCTCCCATTTTAGTCTTATTCCTTGATTTCTCTCTCTTGTTTGATTATCACAAGGTGGTGAAGGTTGAGTTGATATGGAAATTTAGTGGAATTAAGATTGATTTGATGATTTAGGTAAAAAAAGAAATGAAAAGGTGGATAAGAGAGTTGTCGTCATCAATGAGAAGAAGTAGAAGGTAGAATAGTGTTTTATTTGAGTTAAAACTCTTTTATATATAATAAGGTGGATGGCTAGATTTGTGGCACGGGTCAAATCCTAAGGCCACCATTAATTCTTGAGACTTATCTCTTTAAAAATTAATTCTATGACTTGGGAATGTCATTTTAATTCCATCTTTGTACCAATAATTAGGAAAATATGTAATTTAAATATCCCAAGAAAATCAAAATTTAATTTCAAGGGTAACTATTTAAATTAAGCAATTATGTTCTTAATTAATTTCATTAAATCACTTCCCGACTTTAGAAAATTCCAAATCCAGTACCATTAGCTTAGTTAGAATTTTTAAGCATAAGGCCATGCTATTTTAAGTTTATTTTGAGCACTTTCAAAATATTTTGTCACTCAGCTTCAACTAAATTACTATTCACTCACACTACCGTGAAAACTTTACTTGCCTCATTGACCACCTTAATGACTTTCATTCCCTTCCAAATTTTACTCAAAATTATTTTATAATATTTACTACCATTCTTTTCAATTAGCCTAATCTCAAGCCTCAAAAAATACTATTCACTTTTTCTCGGGTATGCACCATTCACATCTTTACTTCTTATAACTCGTTAACTACCCAAATAATCTTATTTCTTTACCAAAAGTTAAACCTAGACTATCATTATTGTGTACTTTCAAATAGTAGGAAAACCCTAATCATCTCTTAGAGGTCTCTACTCCCAACTCCGAGGTGTATTATTCAAGTCTCAAAATTTTTGTGTAACACCCATAATTTTCGATGTTATAAATAGTACTTCCTAAATAATAAATAGTATTTTCCAAGACCCGAGATATATTGATATTAGTGAATGAAAGCATTAATTATGACATAATTATTGGTGAAATTTGGGATGAAATTCAAATCATTTAAGTGGTTAAAAATGCCTGTAAAGTTTTACCCGCAATGTCCTAGGAATAACGACCTAGTTAAAGCTAAACAATAAAATATTTTAAAAGTGCTCAAAAAATTCTAAAAATAGTGTAACTTGATGGTTAAAAATTCTAACTAAGCCAATGGCACTAAGTTTAAAATTTTTTGACATCAAAAAGCAATTAAACAAAACTAATTAATAAAATAATGGCCTAGGAGAAATAGTTCCTCTCAGAGAAAAATTATGATTTTTATGGGATAATTAAATTACATATTTTCTTAATTAATGACAGCGAGGAATAATTAAATTGATGCATGTAGCTCTTAGAATGAATTTTTAAGTGAGTTTAGAGTGAGAATTAATAATAGCCCTTAGATTGCCATGTGGCACCACATCCTAGCATCCAATAAATATTTAAGGATGGACTTTATGAAATTTAAAAGGCCTTCTTCCTCTCCCTTTTTCCCCCTCCATCCGATGCCATAACCTCTTCACTCTCCCTTTCTTTTTTCTTCTTCCACACCCTAAATTAAGCCTTTCTCTACAAATTAAACCTCCTAAATTTACCTCTACCACTCGCTAATACTAATTCAAGTGGAAGGAAAGCAAGAAATAGCTTAGTTTAGGAGAAATCCATACTTGATAAATAGTGATAATTTAACATATAAGTGTTTATTTTTATGGTTTCATAATTTTTTAAGGTAGAATTTGAAGCATAGATGATGGATATGTGCCTATAATTTAGTTTGGATAATTGTAGAATTTATTATGATTTTTCTCAGGTAAAATATGGTTATATTTGTAGAAAAAGAAAAGGAATTGATGGAGAAAAGGAAAGACAAGGCTTAAGAGGTGACTTTGAAGAGTTTTAGAACCCATTGTAAGTGAATTTAATGAAAGATGTATTGTATTTTATTTATTTTCATAATCAAAGTGTGTGTTTATGTATATAGAATAAGTGGAATGTGTAGGTATGTGTGTAATTATGTATGGTGAATGTTTAAATAAGGTGATCAAAGGAATATAAACATGTATGAATGGAGAAAAGAATGAAAAATGATGTGCATGTGTATGGGAGTGAAGTGGCCAAATGGTGTAGTAATGTTGTGGGAGTGTGTACATAAGTGGTTAAAAGTAAATGACACATAAATGAGCTTATTAATATGTTATGAGCATAATTAGAATAAGAAATTGAAGATAAATAAAGTGTGTGTGCGTTTTAGTGTAATGGTGGAATGGTATACATTAGGTTTGCATATGTGTGTATAAGATAAAAGAAGGTTAATGCAAATATGACTTTAAATGTGTGTGGTAAATGTAATTAAGTTAAAGAATTGATAATAAATAGAGTATATGTGTATTTTGGTGAAATCGAATGGATATGAAAGTGTGTTAGTGTAATGTGTATGTAATTAATCTTGGCTAAATGTAGTAAGCCTAATTTAATTAAGAAATCGAAAAGAAATGATGCTTATGTGGGAAAAAGCCAAATGGCCATATGGTAAGTTATGGAAATAATGTTATGTGCTCTTAATTTAGTATTATAGAAAAAGACATAAAATCATGGTTACATGGAGGAACTACTAATGTGATGTAAATGAATAATAATGGTCATGAATAGGGATGGCCAAATAAGCTATTGGATAAGGAAGCTTTGAAATGTTAAAGTGATGGATAAATAAAAATGTATATATGTAACTTTATGTGGCATGAAACAAAACATAATGAATGGAATGAAAATGAGAAAAGGACTGAACTTAAGTAAACAATAAGTAGAAAATGGAATTGAGGCCCATATTAGCTAGACCACTTACTAGATAGGTTGACCGGTCAACTAGGAAATTAGTAGCTACTAGTGGCTTTAGTTCGCTAGGATCATTGCCTATATTATGGTAGGTGCAGCCACTGAGGTTCTAGATATGAACCCTACACACCTTTAGATATTGGGAGGTACGTGAGGGTTACCCCTGTTATCTTGATATTAGGAGGTCCATGAGGTTTGTCCTTGATATTGGACGGCCCATGAGGGTTGTCCCTACTATTTTGATATTGGGAGGTTCTTGGGACTGTCACTACTTGTGAGAAGTTCCTAAAGGTTATCCTTACTATCGGGAGATCTTTGGAAGCCTGATTATTTTATGGTGGGTATAACCACCGAGGTTCATAATGCCTACCCTTATATAAGTTTAGATCCCGTTATCCAGTGTTTAAAGAGTTGTGTCTCAAATATAGGCCTGAAGGCATAGTAGATAATACAACAATATGTTATAAAAAGAAGTTATAATTTATATGGCAATAATACTACTAGAGAATGAATTAAGTCAGATTGATTATAACTATTAATGAAATAACCTAAATACTTCATCATGTAAGTAAGGTAGGCAAATAAATCTTAACAGGTAAAAGATAATATGGTGTTTATGTATGATTGTAATGCCTTGCATATTTGTGTGATTCATTTGAATGTGATGCAATGTATGTTTCATTAAATTCACCACTAATTGTACACTTAACATGTTGATTTTCCTATTACGTAGGTAGTAGATAGTAGATTGTAACTCCGCCTCAACCATAGTGTAATGGATCAGACATCCAGCTGGGTATATTTTTGTACTTTCCATGTATAATTTTATTTAGTGGCACTCATGTGTAGAAAGGGGTTTGGGCTCAGTCATGTAAATATATTCAAATAAGGTTTGTAAATATTGTAAACAAGTTATGTGATAGATACACATGTGAAACGTATGACCTATATATATATGGACATGATGATGTGATGATTGAGATATTTGTGTGAGATGCTATTGATGGGAGTATCCTGGAGGATTAGAAGGATCCATTGAGATGTGATGAGGATGAGAATTGTTATAGAAGTGTTCTTTATACAAGTTTAAATTTTTTATTTTTTCCCCAGACAGCCGTTATGCAGCCGAATTTTTGTTAAGACATGACTCATAACAAATTTGATAAGATAAACTCAAATACATGCTAATAAGTTTCACTTATATGATTATTTTAAAGAAGGATATTAAGAAGATAAGATCAGAGTGTGGTATCTCTTATCCGAGTTTGGTAGTAGATCAGGTAAGGGGTGTTATATTAAGTGGTATCAGAGTAGGTTTAGGCATTTTTGGGCATAAGATACATAAGTGCCACATAATTAGGATTATGTATCAGTTAAAGCTACACTACTTGAGGCTGATAATCTTCTCTTTTATAGTGAATTGAGATGAGTGAGCATACCCCACCAGGTGAAGGGGAAGAGGTGGTAAGTCATGCGCT